>JAECXF010000004.1:600000-885000 GCA_018151655.1 Drosophila bocqueti
AAGTGTATCGGATTTAGTGCAGGTGAAATTGATGCGTGTGAATGTTGAATGCTAACGAAAGCCAGCGGCTAAAAGTGGCATTCAAATGCCTTCAAAACAATCGCTTGCGCCTGCGGTAATTGGTAATTGGTAATTGAGCATTGTCTGCTTTTATTATAATTATGCTTTCACCAATAGTGCGGGTTTTTAGACCGGATTCATGAGGGGTTTGGAATTTACCATAGAGTTTGCTTTCAGCAGTTGGGATATCTTCAAATTTAAATTTCTTGGTTCTCCGATTTTGGTATTTAATATTTAGTATTTGGTTTTTATAGTTGAATATTTGGTTTTTAATATTCAGTTTTATATATTAAGTGTTCTGTATTCATTACTGAATATAAAGTTTTTGGTTCTTAATATTTAATACACAGTATTTTCGATTTAATATTCAGTTTTCAATATGAAGTATTTAGTTTCTAATATCCAGAATTCAGTTTCAAGTATTTCGTATCTAGTACCCAGTATTCAGTATATTCCCACTGGAATTTCCCAGTATCTAGTTTCCAGGATCCAATATCCGCTTTTCGCTATCCCTATCGCATACCATATCCACCTTCCACAATCCACTATCCACTTTCAATTATCCATTATCCCCAATCCACTCTCCACTAACCGATAACCAATATCCCATTTACAATATCCAACTCGCCGTACATCTTGGCTGGATTATGTAAGCCCGCCGAGGCCGTAAAAGGAACGCTGGCATAGTTAAGCGCTTTTGATTCGTATCTAAATTGCAGCCAAATCATAAACCTTCGGCCCTCTCCGGCGGCCGAAAGTGAAAAGAGCCCGAGGAGAAACACAGACGGAACATGCAAGCACATGCTGGCCATTGAAAGCAAAAGTTTTGTGCGTGCACAGACGTGCGGCGCATGCGTAGGTGGCTGCCACTTCCAGACACTGGACAGTGCAACGAGCAACGTTTAAAAATGAGACAATATGTATACTTTAAGTATTTATCTAATTAACCTTTCCATTATGCTTCGAAAATTGACTAGTAACTAGTAACTAGATTTTTATAGTTGATATTTTTGGTTACAACATATTTTTGGATTTTCCAGGAAGCATATCTTAGCCAAAAAAAGTGTTTTTTAATTCCAAATTCTACCTCTTTTTATATAAATAATTTGATTCTCTATCAAATAATGATATAATCTGAAATTTGAAAAGTCTGTAAGGGGTTAGTTACATCAATACAATTTTTCAAAAATCATTCAAAATTTTATTTTCTAATATTTTTAAACTAAATATGTATATAGGTTTGTTAAGATTGAAAAAATGCTCACTGAAAAGGATTTCAAACTGAAATCATTGTCGTTTTGACGTTTGATTTATGGCTTTTGATAAATAATAATGATAGCAATTTAGGAAATAATAATATATAATCCAGAATATATTTTTTGTAATATTTTATTTAACTGATAGGCTAAGTAACACCGTTGCTTGCTCTTCTATCGCTTCGCACCACTGTGCCTGGTCAGTGGCATTAGCATAATGAGGTGTCGTGCTTAGGGACTGGCTGTACGATGGGTAGTGGATGGTACGGCAGGTGAAATGGCAGCGTAAAAGTCATAAACTGACCAACTGCTTCGCCGATCTGCTTCTGCGGTGCATTGCTACCGAGAGGCGGCGGCAGGCACCGCGATGATGGCCACTTGGTATGCACAGTGGGTCCGGCAGTGGCGGCGTCACCACTGTGCGGCGATGTCCGCTTTATAAATACAACAGCGACCAAGGAAGTTCATTTCATTTTCTTGGCGGCGATCGCTGCGTTGACATAATCACGGATTACGGATTACCTCCTCCTCCTTCTCCTCCTCCTTCTCCTTCTCCAGCTCGGACTCAGGAAAAATACCAGCCAAGATGCACTTCTTTGCGAGCACACGGAGCCCACGTCTCCTGCTGGTCTTTGTGGCTTTGATCTTGGCCTTTGGTGAGGGAGCCGCGGCCTCTGGCCTGCGTCTGCGCCACATGAGGAGATCCACCTCGCCGCTGCCACCAGTCAGCACCACACCCACCACCACCATCACCTCGGAGGAGGCGCCGCCACAAACGGTAGTGGAGGAGAGCCCCATCCAGGTGACCGAGGCGGAGCCCGAGCCGGAGATCACCACGGGCAAGCACAAGCGTGGCATTCTCCACGGAGGTGGCGGCCACTGGCCCGCTCGGACTTATGCCGCCCACTACGGCTATAGCCTGCAGTTGCCCGGCGGCAGTGCCTTCCTGGCCGCCGCTCCCTCTCAGCGGCACTTCATCAAGTACGGACATGGACATGGACTGCGTCCCCTGGTGGCAGGCACCGGTCTGCTGGCCCAGGCAACAGGACTGGGCGGTGCTCTGCTGCCTGCTGCTGCTGGGCTGACTCCTGCTCTCCCTGGTGTCCTGCCAGCTGCTCTGCCTGCTGCTCTGCCCACTGGGGTGGCCAGTGTTATACCTGGAGGCGTGGCCACCGCTCTGAGCGGTGTACCGGCGGCCCCTCCCTCGTATGTCCTGCGTCCTGGCAACGCTCTGGTCTCCTCCTACAGCGTCAACTATCCCCACCAGCACCTGCAGAAGCCGCTGGTGTTCCAAACTGCTGTGAAGCCTCTACACTTTCATGCTCCTGCGGTGGTCCATGGTCATGGACATGTCCATGCTGTGCAGGTGAGTTGAAATGTTCGATTTTTGTTTTAGATTCAATGAGAATCCTCGAATCTCTCCCCTGCTTGCAGCCCACCTACGTGCAGGCCTTTGCTCCCACAGCTCCCGCTGTGCCCGTCCAGCCGGTGCAGCCTGTCCAGCCGGTGCCAAC
Organism: Drosophila bocqueti; assembly: GCA_018151655.1. Lineage (NCBI taxonomy): Eukaryota > Metazoa > Arthropoda > Insecta > Diptera > Drosophilidae > Drosophila > Drosophila bocqueti. The sequence continues at coordinate 602,831 of JAECXF010000004.1, forward strand.
TATTCCCAACATTCCCACTATCCAGCCTCTGCCCCTGCAGCCCGTGCAGCCGGTGACCCACATCCAGCCCCTGCAGCCCGTGACTCCAGTACAGACTCCCGTTCAACCTGTCCAGCCTGTGCAGCCCACGCTGACCTTTGGAGTTCAACCCGTGCAGCCAGTTCAACCCCTGCAGCCAGTTCAACCCGTACAGCCAGTGCAGCCCCTGCAGCCCGTCCAGCCCTCTGTGACCTTTGCTCTTCCCTCGACACCGCCAGCGGTTGATGTCCCAGCGATACCCCAGTTTCCGGGGATTCCCACCTTCAGTTTCCAGCCCCCGCTGCCCGCCCAGCCAGTGCCCGCCCAACCGGCGATACCAGCTGCTCCCGAGGCACCAGAGGTTCCCCAAATACCTCAGATCCCAGCCATACCACAGGTTCCCCAGATTCCCCCGGTCCCTCAGATTCCCCAGATTCCCCAGATCCCACAGTTCCCCGGCTTGCCGCAGTTCCCCTTCCCCGGCTTCCCACAGATCCCACAGTTCCCCCAAGCGCCGACAGCACCGGCAGTGCCTTCGGTGCCCGGCTTTCCCACTCCTCCTTCGACCAATCAGTTCTTTCCGGCTGTCCCACAGCCACCATTAGCCCAGCAGCCGCCGACTTTTATCCAGCCAGAGGCGCAGTTTCCTGGGGGAATTGTTCCTCTGCCAGGATCCCAGCCCGTACTCCCAGAATCCGGCACCGGCATAGCCTCCCCACAGATACCCCAGTCGCCTCAGCCGCAGCCGCAGCCTCAGCCGGAGCCCCAGCCCGAGCCGGAGCTGCCGCCGGTGCCATTGCCCACCCAGCGGCCCAGCCAGCAGCAGCCCTGGAAGCCCGTCTTCTACCAGCCACCCGCCGAATCCTCGCCAGCTTCGCCCAATCGTCCCTCGATCACCCTGCTGCCGCCCTATGGCAGTTCGCCAGCTGAAGGTGAGATTTGGGCACTGCCTTGGCAGGATTTCGAACACTAACCCGTGGTTTTTTCTGTATCCTTGCCACAGGCTACCTGCCACCCGTGGGCTCTCAGCCGTCGCCATTGAGCTCCAGCAGCGCCGCCGGCGTGGGCAGCCATGGCGGCGGCATCTTCGACCAGCTGAGCGACGCCGAGCTGGAGCACATCTTTGCCCAGGCCCACTTGGCGCAACAGCAGCAGCAGCAGCGCCACAATTACCACCATTACTAGGAAGGAAGCTCCGAGGAGACTCTCTAACCTTAGGCACATTTTCTAATTTTCTAATTTTTTTTTTTGTTTTTTTTTCCCCCTGCGCTTTCATGTATCTTTTACCTGTATTTGTAAATTATGTTTTAATATTAAATAAGTTATTTATCAACATTTGCTTGGGTTCTCTTTAAACTCGTACAAATATTTCTTTATATTTTTCCTATTTAAGTGCGGAAAAATATTTAAGGGGTTACATTGTCAAAATATTGTTATTGTTATATTTATTCCAATTATAAAACTAAGATACAAGCTGGCGACCACCCAACAACACCCACACAAATTGGATCGTGTTTCCAGTTCCAGATGGAAGCTGGAAGTTTTTTGTCGCTTTCCAATGTTGCAAGCGACCTCTCCCGGCGGCCATCATTTGCAACAACGGCGCCGCACGGAACGAAAGAAAAAAAGCGCGATAAGACCGCGGCGGTGAAAAATAATGTAATTGCTCGGAAAAATCGGAAAATCAGCGATCCCGTGCAATGAAAAAGTGTTTGTGAAGTGGGGGGCAAGTCGTGGATGAGCCTTAAAATGAAAGCCGGGCCGCTGTCGTGTATTTTTTGTACTTTTTTTTCGCCAATAATTCGAATCCTAAATTGGGATTTGCAACAACAACTTCAACGGGTGAGTGAAAAAAACCATTTTCTTTTTTCTTTTATCCTCGCCATTCGCGCGCGCGCTCATTTTTCTCTTCTCCTTTCTCTTGGCTTTGTCGTTCTCTTCCTGGAAAGCCGAACCTAAGAGCGAGAGAGCCACTTAAGGGAAACGATCCACTCTTGGAAATTTTGACAATTGGAAAGCTGCTGCCTTTGTTTACCTTTTGTTTTGTAAACAAATACAAGCGAAACTTAATGAAACTCAGCATATATAATTATCTATTTATTTTATTATATAGTATTTTTATATTATACTAGAGGGCCCGCTATTGCATCCTCGCTTTGATCGGATGCAGATACACACTTAAAATTTCGTATTAAATTAACAATATCGTAATTCAAAAATGTTGTTCTTACAAATTATTTAAGCAGTAAATATTGGACAATTTTGAGAACGTTTTCAATGCTTGCTAAGCGAGCTTGCATTTAATGCAATTTAAATTTATGTTTTTTTGGAACGAAGTTTTGGCGGAGGAGGGCTAGCCGAGAAAAACCGTAACGTAACGTTAAACGGCTCTCCGGCTCTCTGTCTTCTTCTCCTTCGTAGAGTGAGGGCTAGTTCGCGTGCCCTCTCTTCTCACTGTCTCTCTTTGTACCTATCTGGTAAACACGTGCTCTCTCAAGCTTTCCAGTTGGAAGTGGCGCGCGGCTAATGCTCTCCCTTTCTGGCAACAGCAGCTGACTTCTATAAATGGCGCGTCTGTTTTTCTGCCATTGCTGCTGTTGTTGTTATTTTTGTTGTTGCTGCACTATTGCTGTTGTTGTCGGTTACACTACAATTTTGTTGATTGAATAAAATGAAATGAAATGTTTTTAAAAATAGGTTGCAGGTGGAATTAGAAAATTAAAATACCCATACGAATCTGGCAATTTTATTTCTGATTTTTAAAAAAAAACTTCAACTTACATATACATATATATTTTAAATATTTTATTGAGTGTACGTGTGGGAAATCTGTGCAGTTTTCCCAACATCTTTTATAGTTCCATATAGTTTCTTGTGCTGGTATTGGAAATATTAAATTGATATGCACATCGCATAGATTTGTTCAAATTTTGAATGCTTACCATTTATCGCTTTGCAACCACCCAGAAGCTTTTCCACCCGCCAGGGCTTTTCACCTTGAACTTGGAGGGAAACTCATGGACAGGCCAAAGCTTTTCCCACGCGGCGCTTTTCATTCATAAATTCGCAGCGGAGCCGGCTTGGTGAATGAGTGCCCTGCGTGGGGGCTGGGTGGTAATGGGGCATGCCACATGCCACATGTTGCAGCTCGCTCGGCTCGGCATGCCCACTTTTCCGCTCAGTTGTTTGTTATCGTTGGCAGCGAACGCGCGGCGCTGCGGATGAAAAATCGAACCGAGAATCGAGAATTGAGAATTGAGAATCGAGAGAACATATATCCATCGGCGCGATCTGTGATCGGTGTTGAGCCCCCCTGCAAAGTGTGTGGCAAAGTTCATTTATTTTTCCTATATTTTTTTTTGTGCTAAAATTAAATACGATTGCGGGAAAGTCGGAAGCAAACAGCAACAGGAGGAGGTGCAGGAGGAGGCGAACTCCCTGGCTGCCAGTCTCAAAAGCGATGATCATGCGTATGTGTCTTTCCGTCGGGGAAAAATAAACAGTTTCCGGGTGTTTCCAGTTTTTCGTAGAGTAGATATATGCCAGATTTTCGTATATATATATTTTTTATCTACTTTATCCGCAAATGTTTGTTTGCCGAATCGAAATAACAAAAGCCTGTTCCAAGACATTGGCCAGGCCTCCCTCTCGGGGAGATAAACCAGAGAATTCGAAGGAATCCCTACAAAATCAAACAGAAAGGATCTTTGAATAATATTTACAAGTAAAACAGACAATGGGTGTCTTTAAATACTATTTTTAAATGAAACAAACACCACAAACGTACTCAGAGGATTCAAGGAATAAAATATAAATTCCTTATAAAATCTCTCGCAGTAAATACTGTTTAGATGATTATTATTATTATTTTTTTTGCTTATTTATTCTGAAACAAATCCCTGAATTTCCCAATAAAGTTGAGCAAGTTGAACATGGAAATCAGGCAAATAAGCAGGCTTTGCAAAAGTTCAAAGGGAAGGCACAAGTTTCTGTTTTGCTTTTTTAACAAAGTATGTGACTTGCGGAAGGGCCTTCGAACTTAAATAAATACTGTAACAATCCTTTTAAAGGATCGCACAAATCTTTAGCATTACGCCCCAGCACATGTAAATAATCGATAAGCACTAGATATTAAGTTCACCAAGTTATAATAATAGTTTATTCGGGACACGGAGTCCATCCATATTTTATTCGGGACACGGAGTCCATCCATAGTTAATTAGGGACCCGAAGTCCATCCCCCATCTGTTAAGTTCATCCATATCGGTACGCTAGAGTGCCCAGGTGGCAACCTAAGACCCCGATAGCCCGATACGATATATCGAGTGTGTAGCGCAAGTACCGGCGGCGACAGTATCCCGCCAGACGAGACGATCGCGAGAGACGCGCGAGTGCGCGAGCATTTATCAACGGCGAAAGCTCTTCCCGTTGCGCCTGAACTACAAACGGCGACCCCAGCGGCGACAGCCTCTTCCCGCTGCAGCGTTAGACCACGTAAGCCACTGTTTCCCCTCCCCGCTGGCCGCAGCCACGGGCAGGTTATTGTTAGAATAAATAAAGACCATAATATAGTGATCGTAGTGCCTTTTTCCTTGGCCCCCATCCCCTTTGCATGCTAGTTTAGAGGAGTGCGCCGGGAACTTTGTGCAGGTGGTTTCGCACCCGCTCAAGCCTTCCACGTCTGCACCTCTGCTTAACGTCAATTTAACCAATGAGCCAGAAACTCCACCACAAGGGGTAGAGGATAGCTCCACCTCCTCGCGCCGCATCTCCATCTGTGTCCGACGCAGCTCACTCAGCATAAATACGGTCAGATGGAAGCATTTAGTGGGGCGGTTAAGGAAGACAAAACCCAGCGCCTTGGCTAACAGCACCAAGATAGCTTCTCCAAGCTCTCCGCTCGTTAACGTCAATTTAACCAATGAGCCAGAGACTCCACCACAAGGGGTAGAGGATAGCTCCACCTCCTCGCGCCGCAAATCCATCTGTGTCCGACGCAGCTCACTCAGCATAAATACGGTCAGATGGAAGCATCCAGTGGTGCGGTTAAGCAAGACAAAACCCAGCGCCTTGGCTAACAGCACCGAAACCAGCTCCTCCGCTAGGCAAACGAACAAGACTCCACCACAAGGGGTAGAGGATAGCTCCACCTCACTCGGGATAAATACTGCCAGAAGGAAGCACCCAGTGTTACGGAAAAGGAAACCAAACCCCAAACCCAGCGCCTTGGCTAACAGAATCATAACCCGCTCCACTTCTAGGCATACGGTCGACGAAGGAGTTAGTGCGGAAGAAACGTTGGCAGAAGTTTGCCCCTCATTCGACGCAATCAGCTCCATCCCTAGGCATACGAACAAGACTCCACCACAAGGTGTAGAGGATAGCTCCACCTCCTCGCTCATCACCCTCTATTTAGATATGGTCAGATTTAAGCAGCCAGTGGTGCGGTTAAAGAAACCAAACCTCAAACCCAGAGCCTTGGCTAACAGCACCAAAACCAGCTCCACTTCTAGGCATACGGTCGACGAAGGAGTTAGTGCGGAAGAAACGTTGGCAGAAGTTTGCCCCTCATTCGACGCAATCAGCTCCATCCCTAGGCATACGGTAAGGGATACAACCAGAGTAACAGGATTATTAATCTTTCCTTACTCTCTAACAGAACACGCCTCCACAACAAGGGACAGAGGAGGAAATGAATGACGCAACCAGCTCCCCCGCTAGGATTGTGCTGGCTGATCGAATGATCGAGGAGTTCCTCACCTGCGTAATGAGCTCTCCCACATTTATTTTGGGGCTCCGGGAATTGTTAAGAACAGTTCTTTTAGAAGTTTGGCAAAAACGGGATGATACACAAACTGAAAGACATTAAATGGAGTTATTGAAATTGTGTAAAAAAAAAAAAAAAAAAAAAAAAAAAACCCTGGTGATTTTGGGTTGATCTGGCAACCCTGTAAGACGCTCGAGGGGCGGGGAAGTCAAGGGAATCCTCGGGACACTGGGGCTTCTCAGGCCTCCTCCTCCGGATAATCGCGGAGGCTCCGGGATTTCTACTACTCCGGATGAACGCGGAGGCTACTGGGGTTAATGGGAAGGCCAGTAGCGTAGCGGCGGGGACTCGGCTGTTCCGGTGCGAATGCGAGACCAAACGCAGGGGAACCGTCGGGTCACGCCGCGTGCGCTGGCAGAGGGTCGGGGTTGGTGGGCAGGCCAAGAGCGCAGCGGCGGGAACTCGGCTGTTCCGGTGCGGATGCGAAACCAAACGCAGAGGAACCAGTCGGGCCACGCAGTGCGCTCTGGCAGCGGATCGGGAAGGGGGGAAGCAGAGGTGCAGACGTGGAAGGCTTGAGCGGGTGCGAAACCACCTGCACAAAGTTCCCGGCGCACTCCTCTAAACTAGCATGCAAAGGGGATGGGGGCCAAGGAAAAAGGCACTACGATCACTATATTATGGTCTTTATTTATTCTAACAATAACCTGCCCGTGGCTGCGGCCAGCGGGGAGGGGAAACAGTGGCTTACGTGGTCTAACGCTGCAGCGGGAAGAGGCTGTCGCCGCTGGGGTCGCCGTTTGTAGTTCAGGCGCAACGGGAAGAGCTTTCGCCGTTGATAAATGCTCGCGCACTCTCGCGATCGTCTCGTCTGGCGGGATACTGTCGCCGCCGGTACTTGCGCTACACACTCGATATATCGTATCGGGCTATCGGGGTCTTAGGTTGCCACCTGGGCACTCTAGCGTACCGATATGGATGAACTTAACAGATGGGGGATGGACTTCGGGTCCCTAATTAACTATGGATGGACTCCGTGTCCCGAATAAAATATGGATGGACTCCGTGTCCCGAATAAACTATTATTATAACTTGGTGAACTTAATATCTAGTAAAGTTTGATGGACGGTGGCTTAGTACGTCCTATTTTCAATTTAAAAACTTCAAAAAAACTTTAAGTTCATGCTTTAAAATTAGATTAGAAAATATCTAAAAATAAATAAACAAATATTTCTTTTAGGAATTAAATAGGAATCTTTCGCTTCCATCTGTCTGTTTTTTTTTAAATACAAAGGTATATGTTTTCTAAACGATATTTTTATAATATTTTTTGAATACAAATAAACATAAAATAAATTTAAAATTCAATGCAAATAAAGTAAATTTTAAGCAGTTTTTAAGTGCCTTAAAAAAACACAAACAAAATCCAATCAAGAATTTTGGCAATTTCAAAACTGATGCCAAGCCTCTCTGCGGCATATTTTTATTTAGCTTTTTGTATATTTTTCATACAACATTTGCAACCCTCGAAAAACTCGATTTTCAATTAAAATTTCCCATTGCAATTTGCATATTAATTTATGTGTATTAAATTGAGAGAGTGGCGGCGCCCCAATGACTGGGCATTCTATGGGAAGGGATTCTGGCCACTGCCGTTAAATTTGTTTGTAATAAAATGTCATTAAGTGTAAGTGCGTGGTGCCGTTTAGATTTATGAGCTCGAATGAATTGCAAATCCCCTCCCCCTGAAACGAGGTGATGTCCTTGCGGCCAGCCGGGAAAACCCTCGAAATGGGCGCTGACCTGACCTGACAACCGCTTGATGTCGCCCAAAAGTTGTGTTATTAGTTGTAACTTCCCTTGCTCTTTCCCCCTGGCGGCTTTAACAAAGTCCTGCCACTGGCTACACTTGGCGAAAAATGTCAGCATTTATTGATATTTAGAGGTGTTTTAGCTGTAAAGCTTAAGTTGCATTTCATTTTTAGCATTTCGTTTGCATAGTTTACTGATACATAAATTATCGATTTTTATATTCAAACGATTGCCATTAAGCTATGAAGCATAATGAATAATTCCAGCTTCATTTGGAGTCAATTTAAATTAATTAATTAATTTCTACAAATTACCCAAAAATAATTAAAAATTTAGGAAGACTTTTCTGCGTATTCCTTCAATTTTCTATATATTATTTTTGAGATTCCCTATTCTTCTGAGTGTACCTAGCACCATGACTACCAGCGTTTATGAGCGGAGTTGGGGATTAACCAGGATCCCAAGGATCTGACCGCACCTCTTAATTCATGCCAAAAATGCAGGGGGAGTGAGTGAGTAAGTGTGGTGCCCCAGAGATAAGCGGAATGTGTCAATTATGTGACGGAGATTTTCTCCCTTTTTATTCTCCCTTTTGGAATTCAATTAAAGTGTCCTCCGCACAATCTCTGCCGGGAAAACTATTCAAGCGAGCTGCTTTTGATAATTACAAAAGGCTCAAGTTGGACGGCAAAGACTTTGCCTTATGTTTTATGCATCTACAAAAAAATAATCCCCAAGGTGATTCTTGCAAAGAAAAATTAAACTGGAGACATACACTAATTTTTAGACACCTCCAGGATAAATAATCAAAAAAGAACATCAATATTTTGAAGCTCTATTTCAACTCCTTCAACTAAAACACAATCCTTGAGGTTTGGCTTTGTGAGAGCGGAAAAAACAAATTGTAACTCAGGCGCCCGTTCCTCCCATTTCCGGAATGGGGAAAACGCGTAAGTGGAAGCCGATTTTCCACCCACTTAAGAACTTGTCGCTGGCGGCCACGTTCGACCCCAAAAATATGGACCAGAGATCTGGTCCGAGCCTCGAGTAATCCCCCATAATACCCCTTTCCCGCTCACAGCCTGTTTTAAGGTAATTTGAATACCGCAAGCAATCGTTATTTATGGAGGTCGGAGGTTCTCCGATTACAGGGTCCGCACACATGTGGGTGCCAATGCAGGGGATTCCCCTTCATACGTAACCATAGCCATTTCCCGGAACACTAGAAAATTGGTTTCTGGTTGAAAAATAGTCCAGAGTTGTGTATTTTTGTATAAAATAAACCTTCTACAAGAAATAGTTTTCTATAAGTACATTTGTAACGAAAGTGTATTAAATAGAAATCCATAAAGATCTTCGTTTCTTAAATTATTTAAATTACATTACATTACTTAAAAATATCAAGGCTAAAATTAGAAACTTAGGTAATTGTAATACCTAAATGTTTAGCCTAAAAAACTTGGTTTTTTTTATTTATTAACTCCAAAAATTGAACTGATTTTCAAGTACATTTAAAAGTCGCCCCATTGGCATCTGTCGTCTGTCCCATAGCCGTATCGCCGTAGCCATATGACCATAGCCCCATATCGCAAAAGCCGTAGCCGTATCCATATCCGTAACCATGTCATTATCCGGCGGACGCTAATCGATGCTGCCCCCGGGGCTCCGTATCAAGTGACGGACGGAGCGGAGCGTGGGTCCGGCTTCTCGTTTCGGTTTTCGGCGAGCTTTTAGGTTGATCAAAAGTAATCTATATAATTTTGTGGCTTTATTTTTTGAGAGGCGTCGCATAATTGAATTGTCCGTGGCAGCAATGACAGTGCCCGCCATAAAGGTTATGCGCCATTGCCACCACACACACTCGCACCCGGAAGTCCGATGGTGTGTGACCTTTAAAGGAGCTCTCGAGCTCTCCGGGATGAGAGCACCCAAAAAACCAGGAGCTGCCTGAGTGATTGGAGGGGCTGTGGGAATCCCCAAAAGGGAAGTAATTGCGGGGAACTCGTCTATCCATCTCATTCCCTGCAATATATGATTGAAGTGCGAATGATTTCGTTTCCTGGCAACATCCCCAGGGATCAGGAGCGACAGGCAGCTCGCTAATGAAGTGCTAAGCCATTAGGAGTCCTGCAAGGAAAATGGGAGCAGTATTTACAGGGAGGATTTACTATTGTATTATATTTTACATAGAATTATAAATGCTGTGCACCCCTATTAATTCTTTATAATAAATTACTAATAAATAGATTCCCTTTGGCTACTACTTATAGTACGTATATAAAAGTTAGACTAGGAATTGAATTTCCCAAAGAGTAAATATCAATGAGAGAGAATCAACGGAGGTCGCAAATTCAGGGAAGTTCCTTCAGGAGTTTGAAAACTTTTCCAACTAAATACTCGCAACTTTTCGTAAGTTTTTTTTGCTGTAATCATATATATATTACGACTAGTCCACTTAACTGACCTTTTATCTGTGATTCGGCTTAAAGTAGTCCTTGGGCCTGAGTGCCCCCTCCACTCGGTCCCTCGGCCTTATCTCAGGGGGATTGGTGCCACATCTAATTAATATTATGCGTATTTTTTCTGTGACTTTAATCCAAGGCTAAGCGAAAAAAAAGGGACAGGACAGGATAGGACAGGTCAGGACAGGACAAATAGGAAAACAGGATAAAACATCGGTATTTACAATGCTTTGAGTGAGTGATGTGACCTCTGACCCTGCCAAGCGGAAAAATGAAAAATGGCCAGCGTAATTCCCTGATTGAAGCCTAACAGAGAGCGGCAAAAAAAGGGCAATATGGCCTACAGTGCACACAGAAAATAAGTTAATAACTATAATGTTTTTATACAATTTAAAATGATTGCTTATATATAAAGAAACTAAGAGAATATTTTAAGTCATTCAAAAGAAATTATTTAAAATTATTTCCTACTGTTTGTTTAGCTATATCAAGTGATTTTTTTTAAATAAATAATTAAATACAATTTTAATAAAAATTGTAGTCCATAAACTCTATGAAATGCCATTTCTTAATGTAAAAATTTAAATATAATATTTTTAATGCTATATAAATATTTTTTTATATTATAATTATTATATTATATTATTTGTATCTTTTTATATTTATTTTCTACATTCTTTTTAAATAACTTTTTAAATACTATAATTCCCCAATTTCTTTCTCTGCACTAAAACCAGCCTAGGAAAGCGCTTCATTTTGCCGGGACTTCCCCAGTATGTGTGTATGTGACCTTTGACCCATCAGAAAAAGCATTAACCATTTCGCATGGCATTTATTTTCATTTGTATTCCCGGGACCCCCCGCCTGTCAGCGCCAGCCAAACTATATTGACATTCCTTATCATTAAATGGGGATTTCTAGGCCCAAAACCAGATAGAAAAAAAAGCAGAAAAAAAACAGAAAAGAAAAACAGAAACCAGAACCGATGAAATGATTAATTCCCTGGGAGTAATTAAATGCGGAAATGGGTTAAACACTTAACCCAAACGGACAGGCCACTTGCCTGCCTTGCTTAAAAATAAAACTCCGTCAGAGATTTGCAAAGTGTTCTATATATATATATATAGTAGAGAGATCGGCCAATCTATATATAATATAGATATAGGCGAGGATGGGCACTTGAGGCACGAATTTTCTGTTTATCATTCACGTTTGTTTTATAATTCTTGAATTTTTTGGTGTTTTTGTAGAAGATTCTCCTCTTGTTTACAACTTTGTTGTTAGCCAAAAACTTTTCTCGGTTTTCGCTGCTCTGTTTTTGTTTTCCATTTCCATTTCCAATTTTTCTCGTTGAGTATAAAAATTCCATTCTCGGTTTCTCGGTTTGAATCTAAACAGCCGAAAATCGAAGAATTGTATATGTGTCTATATATGAACAGATATCTGGGGGAGTGAATAAAGCTTTTGGAATTTCTCAGCTGTTTTTAGTGCATGTCGTAATGGGCATAGATAGCTCAGAGATTTTTCAAAAAACTGCCCTGTTTCTGGGTTATTTTATAAGATAATTATCTAATAATTAATATTTATAATTATTAAATTTGATAAGCCACGGTTTGAATTAATTTCATTAATTTTCCAATCATTCCACGTGTTTATCAATTAAAATTGAACTATTATTTGAATAAAATAAACTCGAAAACTTCGATTACCTTACTGGTTTATATTTTTTTTATTAATATATTTGGTGATTAGGCCTTAATGATTTTTTTTTAATTTAAATCTATTTTATTTTCAAATTATTTTATTTAAAAATTTTTTAATATTTTCTCAACAAGAAATTGAAACTGCATTAACTTGAGTTAAAAATTTGGGTTTATATTCTTAAAAAAAATATATATGTTTAAAAACTTCTCTCTTTTTAATAAAATAAAATATTTATAGACGATTTATGTTTATTTTTAACTCAGTTCCAAAGCCTTCAACTAAGCCAACGTTAAAATATTAAAATTAAACATCATTTCCCCATAATTTAGCAGTAATTCTCGACTCCTGGAAGCCACTCAACATAATTATATTGCATATAATCCAATAGAATCTGATTCATCGGAGGATCTAATAGATATTGATCGACATCGACGGACATATGTCGATTAACTGACAGCAGATATCGGCCTGCACACACACTATATTGTTTACTTTGGCCGCAATTGACTTCTATTTTCGTGAGTTTTCCTATTAAGTTTTCGTTTGTTTTAATTGCTGCCCCTCCCAAAAAAAGAAGAGAAAAAACGAAACAAAAATAAGCATAAGAAACAAGAACACTGCGAACTTTCACCTCTTGCGGCTATTTTCGGTCGATTCAACGCCCAAGACAGGTGAGCAGGAGGTGGTAAGGAGGCCAGGTAAGGGTCAGACAATATAAACAAATCCAAGCCAATTTGGGGAGGGGTCCGATAATGTCTTTCTCCAACACTCTGTGCATACACTGCCTGAAATATATATTTAAATGTTAAGGCTGTAATTTGTAAAGGTAATTCTTTGATTCTTCTAAGAAAATATTTAAGCAAAAAAGGCATACAACTTAAGAGTTGAGTTGTCTTAAAATAGCCTTTATATTCTATGATTTATGTGCATAAGGCGGCCTTAAATCGTCTTGTTTTTTATAGCCCTTTATTTCTGTCACTGTAAATTCTGTAAATTGCCTGCGGTGGTAAATTCCTATTTAAAGATTGGTTCATTTTTTACATTTCATAAATTCCAAGCAGGGCTGGCATCCAGTTTTATACTCTTTTGAAAATATTATTAAAAACTTATCAAATATGAGTTTAAAAATTTTGTAATTTCCCTTAAAGTTAATTTTAAGGGAAATATTGCTGAAGGCTTGGTTACTTAATACAAAATCAGTCAAAAGTTAGCCGAGAATATCTTTAAAAATATATTATTTCTCAACTTAAAATAAGGTGGAAAAATAATCAGAGTTTTCCCTTCGACATACATATGTTCATTCCATATTCCCAGTGAGCTTAGGATTTTGGTTTCATTTTCTTTATCTGTTGATAGAGGCTTCAGTTATACTTAACACATTTATGTATTTATTTGGATTATATTGCTCCCGTTTGTCTTAGTGTAAATACATTTATTGGGATATTAGAAAGAAGCAGGAGCTCCAAGGAGAGGCATCCATTTGAGTGGCTCAATGGGAATTTATGAGCAACAAAGTTGTAAAAGTTTCGCTTCTCTCGGAGAATGGCTCCGTGCGTTAGGTGCCAGTCACGATGAAGGAGCAGGAGCAGGAGCCGAAGCAGCTGGGAAAGTAAAAGGAGGATAGGGCAGAGGGCAAAGGACGGAGGGCAGACGGGCCAAGTCAAGGGGAATGGCCCGTTTGGCCAGGATCTGGCTGGGATCTGGCTCATCAATCAAATGGCAGTAGCCGGGCCTGAGCCGCACTCATCAAACATTTCAATTCGCCGCAAATGTGTTGACAAAACGTTGATGCCGCCGACGACGGAGGGCTTAGCGGGGATTGTGGACAGGATGCAGGATGGGTATGGGTGATGTGCTGTGATGCGATGTGATGTGATGAGATGAGATCCTGTTGCTATTCGTGAGACTCACCCTCTTCCCTCTGGTTTTAACCCTTGACTTTGCCCCTGCCCAGGCACATTAGCAACACGTGTCAAATGCTCCATGTCCTTGTCCATGTCCTTGTCCCTGTCCCAGACCGTGTCCTTGCCTTTGGATCCGCGCCTCGAATGCCGCGCTTAATTACACTTTTATGGAGTCATCCTACGACTAACGTCTACATCCTCATAGCTATCCCCATTCGCATTGCCATTGTCCTTTCCTCCTTCGTCCTGCTTGTTGTCATCATCCCGCATTCGTAATTGCAATCCGTTCTCCTCTCCGCTGTCTGAGTTATGACCTGCAATGCAATCCTTGCTGGGGGCTCCTGCTCCTGCTCCTGCAACCATATGTTTTCGGCCAGGCACGGAATTTTCCATTCGATTCTCATCGAAATATGTTTTTTAAGCAAATTATGGAAAATCCTGGCGTCCTTGGGGGGGTTGGGCTTGTGTTGTGTCTCCCCTCACTTTTGTGCCTTTTTCCCTGTTTGATTTCTGTCCAGGATCTCATTACACAGAGGTTGCTTTTCTAGGTCTGGCGTTTTGACTCACTGGACTCACTGTAAAATATGTCTTACTAACAGGGAAATAAATTAAAATATTTAATAAATTAGAAAATGTTTTTTAAATAATTTATTTTCTTTTTAAAAGTACCTTCTAAATATTTTTCAGCGGGAATTATTATTTGCCGCATACCTAAATCTAAATTATAAAAAATCAAGAAAGTTATATTATATTTTATTTTATATTCCTTAAATTTGTATCTAAGTAGAGCTTGCCAAATATATATATATTCATTCTATTCTATTTTCTATATTCTAAATTTTAACCTTTTACCTCCTAAATATTTACGTAAATTATTGAAATTTGACGATTTTAAATCGATTTTTTAGTTCAAATAACATCAAAAACCTCAGTTCTCCACCAGCTACATTTGTTTCTACCTTATTTAAACCTGGCCAGAGGTTCGCTTTAATTTCATTCGCATTTGTTTACCTTTTCCATTTTCGCCAATATAATTATGAGCTTTTTTTGTGCCTATCGGTGGTGTCCATCAGAAAGTCATCGAGTCATGCTGATGATGTTGATGCCTTATCGAACTCTGGCGGGGGAAAAGGATAATGCGTCGCGAGATTTCACGGACCATTTGTGCCCCAAATGTACTGTGCATAATTTTTATTGAAAACAATTTGATGGCACACACATTTTATACATACTTTTATTATAAATATATGTAGATACATATACACTTGGTATATCGATATCGAATATGGGTCCCCAATCGATTCGCGAATGCAGCTCATTGTCTGGAAATGGCGCATTAACTGCAATCGTTAAAAATGATAAATGCAGCAGAGGGCGAGGAGGCAAAGTGCTGCCTCTATATGGCATATATTCCAACTATATCCGCCTGCTGCCATGTTAAGTGGAGCATCAATGAACGTGCCTGGCAACCCCATCTTTCCGTATCTCATTGTTAGCCCCGCCGCAGCCTAATCGAACTGCTAATTAACCCATTTAATTGGTTAAACAAATATTTTGGCCAAAGAAAATTTATGTAGCACAAGACCATCTGGTGGATGTTATTTTCTTGTTAAATTACATAACCATTGAACAAGAGAAATTGTTTTATTCATTAAAGAGATTTCAATATTAAATTTAAATTTTATAGCTTTTCGATAAATTGGCTCGCTAATCGCTCTTTCCAGCTACCCGCCAGCCCATCTCTACAATACATGCCATCCTGCTTGTCGCTGCCGTCATAGCCGCAGCCGCCGAAGGAGTGACAAAGACAACAGCAGAGACAGCGCGCACTGGAATTGGAACGCCAGTGGCAACGGCAGAACTTCCAGTTGAAAGACAACAAGACGCAGAAGCGGGCGTACGCGAGGTGATCTCGTCGTTGGATGTAAGCGTCGGATTAGTGGATTCAGTGGATTCAGTGGTCCTGGTGCCCGACGAAAACGAAAAGTGCCCGCAGGGCTACTTCCACTGCAACAGTTCGGCCCAGTGTGTGCCGCAACGCGCAAACTGCGATGGCAGAGTCGACTGCGACGACAAGTCGGATGAGCGCAATTGCGACAACGAGGTGGACGCCAAGTACTGGGATCATCTCTTCCGGAAGAACATCTTTGGCGCTGGCGATGACAAGAAGTTGGGCGATTGCCGTAAGTACAAAAAAGAGAGCAAATAAACAGGAATAAAAAAGCAAGCGAAAATAGCTCGAACATAACCTCACTTCAGCCAAGGTAACCTTGCTCTCTCTCGCTCTCTCTCCTCCATTTTCCAGTATGGCAGAGCGAGAACTTCAGCTGTCCGTGTCGCGGAGACCAGATTCTGTGCCGTTTCCAACAGCTTACAGAGTTGCCGACCCGTTTGCCGCAACATGATCTGGCAACGCTGTAAGTATTTACTTGGAATAATTACGCATTATTCTTAGCTCTAGAGATTTAATTTTAAAAATACAGTTTGGTTTAATTGTTTTAAAGAATTTTCTAATTAATTACATGATTTATCTTCGAATCCACAGCGATCTCACGGGCAGCAACTTTGAAAGCATAAATGAGACCTTCTTCGAGGGACTGCCAGACGTGAAAAGCCTGTAAGTAAAGCCTCCTCACCCTCTCCTTACGGTTGAATTATTCCAAGGAAGTGACATATAGTAATGGGTGTGTTCCCGGTATAAGTAAGCCAGCAAGGGATGTGCCATATCGCCGGCCATTTCATCCTTCTGGCTCTTAATTAAAACTGAAATACAAGCAGGATGACTCTGACTGCGTTGGCGTTGCAATTGAATGCAAAAAAGGGGAGGGAAGTGCGGCGGAGATGTTCAAATTTTTGAAGGGATCCTTAGTCCGGACCGCAGTGAATATTAGCGCCATGCTGTGTCCTTAATGGTGCCTTTAAGTGGTCGTCGTCTTTGTGTCAGTATCACTGGTGACCATCACATGCGGGCGTACATACAAATTACATACAAGCCCAGACAGGCAGGAAGGATAAGCCCGACGATGGGACAGCAGGACATGAGGACATCCCCACCAGAAGTCCCCCAAACATATGCATCCTCGTCGTCGTCGTCGTCGTGTTGCAGTTTATGTGCCACTGTGCCAAAGGACATTCCGGCCGTGCTTAATACAGACATTCTCGGGCTGGGCAGTCGGGTCCTTGTTGTTTTAAGCTCACGCACGAACTAGGTATAAATTTAGCAGAATGATATTGCTTATACACTGCGAGAAATGAATTAGGAAAGGGCTATGGCTATTTTCAGCTTCTCTGTAATATTTTTTTAACTATTTCCTAGCTACTTTTATTCGCCTGTCAAGTAAGCTTTGACAATTCTGTCATTTCATCTTCGGCTGTCAAGTAAGCCTGATAATTTTCTCAGTTCTTGCGAGAAGAATCGGAAAAATCACTTCCTAAAAACCATACAAAAATGCATCCAAAAGGAGGAGCCCTGAAGAAGCTACAAGACTATTGTGTGGAGCGCGAACTGCCTTCGCCCGTGATGAAGATTGAAAAGTTTGAGCAGGTTGTGGCCACCTGCTCCGTGGGCACGCTATCCTGCTGTGGCAGGTCAAATAGCGAGGAGCAGGCCTGCCACAAGGCAGCTGTTAAAATGTTGAGCCTGATCTCCATTCAAGAGGATAAGCCGAAGCCGACGTCCACGCTTCTCCGTGACCGTCACAACTACTTCAAGAACTTCCCGTCCGCCCTCAAGGTGGCTGCCTTCGAAGCTATTCTGCGTCCGTACAAGTACACCAGCACCAAGGAGCAAGTACTTGGCCTGCTGGCCGCCCTGGAGCTCACAGCGACCATTGACGAAGTGCCCACCGAACCAGGGAAGGAGCAGCTGTTCAAAGTCGACGTTGATTGCGAGATTGATTGCTTGATTTTGGGAACCGAGAGCGAGATATATGGCCGTGTTATAGATTACTTCCAGACAATGCTGGTCTAATCAGTCTCCATGCGATTTTACATGTTCCTATGTTATTTTCTTGTTAAATTACATTTCCATTGAACAATGGAAATTGGCAAACTGCTCTTGAAACTTCTTTTGAAGCTTGTATTTGCTTTATATTAAATTCAAAGAGCTCAATGATTTCTTTGGGTGTTCTGTGTGGTTTCTAAAAGTTTCTGGCTAGCCTTGAAAGTGTTACTGTTTGGTTTCTGCTCTCAAATTGAAGTCGAAAGTTTATGCCAAAGCGGAGTTTGGTTTCTTGCAACACTACCTCAAGTTACACATCCCTGAAAGCCGCCTCCGCCAAGTTGCAGAAGGCAAAGATAAAGGACCCATTTCAGTGGCTCCTCTCCCGAGGATATTCTCAACAAGTCCTTCAATTGCACACATTTATCTTGCCTCGATTTCGTGGGCCAGATTTCGCGGAAATGAATATTTTAACGACACAACAGAAGCAGCGCCTGCAGGCCAGGATTCGCATTTTCTTTATTTTTTCGCCGTGTTTTTATTGCCTTTCTGGGAAATTCGAATCGTGCTATAAATAGGTGACATTTCCACACAGGTTTATCCCGCTTTCCTTCTCGGCCATAAATACTAGATGCAAAATAAATAAAAATAAATAGGAACAAAAATAAAACTAAATTTATTGCCCCATTAGGAGGTGCCGCCAAATGGTAGACAAATTCGGTTTATTTTTTGTGGTTTTTGCTAATGGCTGGCAGTTAGCTTTATTAATTGAGTTTTTGAATAGGGAAAAGGGAAATATATTTGAGTTGTGAGGTTGTTAACTTAAAGCCTTGTTAATCGAGAATAATCAAAATAAATTAAGTGAATAAACAATGAATTTAGTAGTGACTTTTGTTGCTTGAATGAAATTGAAAAAATCTTATCTTATTGTGAGAAATTTAAATCCAAAACAAATATGATTGCAATTGAATTTTTGTATAAAGTTTCCACTGAGCCTTCCTAATGAAGAGCCGCTGCAAGTGGTCCCGCATTTGCTTAGACAAATGAGCCCCAAACTTTATTTCTCTCTTTTATTTATTTTTTGTGGGCCAAAACAATAGACGAGAATGGCGAAAACAAAGCGTTATTATGGCATTAATATGGCCACATAACTCGTACCCCAGGAAAAGCCGAAAAACTTTGTCCTCGCGCCCCATTGTGTGAAGTTTTCAATTGAATCTCGCATTTATTTATTTTATTCACTCACCAAAATTCAACTTTACAGAGTGCTGAAGTTCTGCGGCATCCGTGAGATTGCCTCGCACGCCTTCGATCGCCTGGCGGACAACCCACTGAGGACCCTGTGAGTATCCTGCCTGCCTCTGCCCTACTCTCAACAATAACTCATAATTAAGTCTCATTATTTATGTGCACTTAACAGTTTTTGACACACTCCTCCTCGCTGCAGTTGATTCCTTAATAACGTGTGTTTTTTTATTTATTTTTCTCTCCTTTTTTTTAATGTTCCTCCCCCAGTTATATGGACGATAATAAATTGCCGCATCTGCCGGAGCACTTCTTTCCCGAAGGCAATCAATTGAGGATTCTGTAAGTAGCGCTCACCCTCACACGATATATAATCAAAATATGACGCTTCCGGTCAGCCATGTTCTTTACGATCGATTTCCGGTTGCGATAAACGCTATACAGTCCGGTTCATGCAGGGAAAACTCTTTTGAATTGGTTAATTAATTGTTACAATTGGTATTGGCTTTTAAATCTAAGCTTTTTATCTAAAGAAAATAATTGGGGGCCTACTTTTAGAGTTATTTACAGACTTTATAGTTTTGCTTTTATTATTTTTAAACACAAAAAACAACTAGTTTATTATAATAAAAGAAACATGTAATTTAATGCTTTCAGAAAACGTTTGACAAGTGAGAAATCATTAGTAATTCACAGCTTTACACTTTTCTACACTATTTTCTGTATAATCGAATTGCATGAACTGATTTTACGAACATTTACTGTCCTTCCTTCCGATTTAGCAATTACCTTGGTAATTTATTTTGGCCAATTGTTTCAATTTATGCTAATAAAAGCAGTCATAAATGGCGGAACAATTGCCGATTTGTGGGGGCTCGAATGCTAATTAAGCATAAATCACAATTAAACCGAGAGTATTAGCCGCAACATTTTTGGCTTAAATGAAGGCACAAAACTGTACCGCAGGGGCGGCAGGCATTGCATAATTCCAGCAGCCGAGTTTATGCTGCGATTAAAATAGAGATTCCCGAGCCCCCGAGAGGTGGCCCGAAATGACAAAAATCCAGTAATTGCCAATAAGCCGCATGTGAGACACATAAACACGAAACTGATGCTAATCGCAATCATTGCTGTCAGCCTTTTGTGGCCCGTAAACTTGACCCATTGTTGGGAGAGAGAGAGGCATTCTGGCATTCTTGTGCCGCTTTCCACCACATTTTTCCCCCCACATTTTTCCCACACTTTTCCCACACTTTTATTTTTATTTATTCTTTTCCGGCCTTTGAAGCATGAAAATATTAGCAGGCAGACGGTAAAAAAAAACTTTTTGCAGCTTGTTTTGTGCATTGAATCGCACCGGAGCCGCCACGCCCCCTCCTGTGACACACCCACCCACACACACACACACCGCCCCCTCAAAATAAACCAAAAACAACAGCAACAACCAACGACAGCTGGCAGGAGACCGAAAAACAAGGTTTAGAGTTCCATTCACGGGTTGCTTTCCTTCTTTTAGGGTTTTACAAAGCGCTAAAAATGAGTTGGAATAGAAAAATGCAATTGAAATGTGATGAAGTCAGTTAAAAGTGGAAAAATCATAAGGAAAATGCATTTATAAATTGATTTTATAATTAAAATTAATTAAAGGAAGTGTCTCAAAGAATATTGTGAAGTACTTAGGTACTGAAATGTCAGGTTAAGCATTTTTCTAGCATTTTATTTGAGTGCATTTCGGGCGATTTGAAAGCTCTAATCACTGAACGTAATTAATTATTTCATATTTGCAGTATTAAAGTCTCTCTCAATACGTTTTTTGTGGTTTAAAATTAATTTTCTATTTAAAATTGATCAAAAGAAGTGCCTGAGAGTATGATATGGGTCTCTTTTGGCACGTTTAATGTTGATATAAAATCTTTTTTTTCACTAAATTTATTCAAATATTGAATATTTTGCGGTATAAACTTTTCTGTGAAAAAGAGTTTATGTGTTTTATTGATTTAATAACTGTCATAAGCCTAGTGTTTTCTTGGTTACAAGCCCACCTTTAACACGATTTAACAAGTGCCAAGAGTTTTAAGCATTCATCATGCCCCACCGACAGCAGAGTCCCTGCAAAATAGACAAAACTGCCGACACACAAAAACACATAAACAACTCAGTTACACTTTTTGCGGCAGCGCCGGAGGATGCTCTGTAGTCCGGTGTTCGGAGACCAAAGTCCGCAGTCCGTAGTCCGTAGCCCGGATTCGGAGGCACAGCTGCACTTGGCGTTGGAGTGAAAACTTTGGCCAATTGGGGGGGACAGGACGGACGGCCAGAGAGGTACTGGTGGGTACTGGAGGATACTCTGAAGGTCCTGCCTCCTGGGTCGTGTGCTACTGGCGCTTAATGGCTAATTAAAATCGAGATATATGCGCCGACGACTTCTCTCCGATGGCAGCGGCTTTTGTTGCCAACTTTCTCTCGTTGCATTAAAATGAGATTTTCCATCTGTTTTTCGTAGAATTCTGGCACGCAACCGACTGCACAGTCTAAATCGCAGTGATTTTCGCCATCTACAGCATCTGGAGGAGCTGTGAGTGTGACAAGAAAATATATATTTATATAAATGATGTATAAAAATATATTTTAAAACTATTTTTAAAGGGACCTGCGAGGCAATCGCATTGGCAGCTTCGAAGCGGCGGTGTTTGCGGAACTAACCAGCTTGGAATTCCTGTAAGTCCTTCTATTTCCTTTTGTTTATTAATAATATTCATTTATTTGATTCCTTAGTTATCTCAACGAGAACCGGGTAAAGCGTCTAAATGCCGAAATGTTTCCCAGGACCTTGCTCAGCCTGTACACATTGTCCTTGGATCGCAATCAAATCGATGATATTGCCGCCAACACTTTCCACTTGCCACGCCTCAGACATTTGTGAGTAGCAAAATGAGTGGGGAAAATCATAAGGGGAGGGGGAATGGAAAATAGAGGGGAAAAACTGTGCTAGAAAAGGGTGAAAAACTGGGAAAAACCATGCACCTATAAATATATCAATCTGTTTTGTTTGTTTCCAGATATCTGGCTGGCAACCGACTCTCTTACATACGCGACGAAACCTTTTGCAATCTCAGCAATCTCCAAGGATTGTAAGTTAGCTGAGAGCTTTTCAAATATCCTGCAATATCCTTAAACTATAAGTTTTATGTACCTCATTTTGTGCGAGTTTTTTGGGATAACTCTTAAATTTAAATATAAAATTAAACATTTGCGAGGGAATTGCAAATGATTAATTTTATATTTAAATTTAAGGGTTATCCCAAAAAACCTAAAACCAAACGTAAACAAATCTCCAAGTTACACTTTGAAGCAGCTTATTTATTTTACATTTTGAAGCTGCCTCTTAAGCAATTAATTAGTATTTTTGCCCTAAAATATTCCCTTAAAAATACACACGAAACCCATATACCCCCTTTGGGGGGCAGTCATAAATACGAGGGGAAAACGAACAAACAAGTGTCACTCGTGTGACCTCTGATGGATTTTTCCTACTGGCATTCCATCTTCCATGGACCTCGGACCTCTCCGGCACCCTTGTGATCCTGAAAATAGCAGAAATCCTGCGTAGGCTAACGCCTGCCTTGTGGCAGAAAGTGTCATTTGGATTTATTGCCGTTTAAGTTTTCGCAAGGAATTTAATTTATCAATAATGCTATCGAGGGGGTTGGCCAGAGGAATGCCTCCTCCTCCTCCTCAGCCAGCAGAAAGCTGACAGTTTATCCTTGTGAACTATGCATTCCACAAAAAACAAAAAGGAGAAAAAATAACATCAAAAAAATAGGAAAACCGAAAACCGAAAACCGAATCCCCGTAATGCATATTGAGTGAGAGGAGGCGATGAAATCAAGGAAATCAATGGCCAAATATCTAAGCAAAAACGTGCCACAGCATCGCCGACGCAACTTTAATGATGAAACAGCTCTCTCGTGGAGCTGCTGGCTGCTTGCCTCGCTCTAAGCTCCAAATCGATGCCTGGACCTAAGCTCCTGCCTCGGCCAAGCGACCAATTCCAATCCCAAATGCAAATAAGCATACGAAGCATACGGAGGAGAGATGCCTAAACAAGGCGAAATCGAGTCCCCATTTGCTTAGACTTGGCTGTTTTTTTTTTTATGCTGCCCCCTTAGGCCATAAACCCGCGTAACCGTATTTCCACTTTCTCACCTCGTGCTCCTCCTCCTGCAGGCACTTGAACGAGAACCGCATCGAGGGATTCGGACTGGAGGCCTTCGCCTGCCTGGGCAACCTCACATCGCTGCTGTTAACGGGCAATCGCTTTCAGACGCTCGATCCGCGGGTGCTCCAAAACCTGAGCAGCCTGGATTACATGTGAGTTCGCTTTACATTCAGCAAAATCATTTCATCAGTCAGTGGTGAAAATAAAGGGAAAGGACCCCTAAAACTAAATGGTTTCACAGCTTTCAAGGTTTTTCTTCTTACGCCTTAAAATCTCTTTAAAAAATGTTACGGGTTTTAAAAGTTGCTTTGAATAAATTAGAGATTAAATTGCTAAGCTAAACTTGAAATATTAACAAATAAAGAAAGGCTCCCGCGAGAGTGAAAATCAGTTTTAGTTATGCTTAAAATTAATATTAAACTAAATATTAAATTAAATTATTAAAGTAAAGCATTTCTTCGGGCACTTTTTATGGGTGAATTTTACAAGCCTTGATTTTTGCAACTAGAAACTATAAATTACCATAAAATCTTTAGAGTTAAAGCTGCTCAAATAACTAAATTTGTTTATAGAAAGGAAAACGATATTTTCCAGAAATTCAAAACGACACAGAAAAGAAAAGGGAGACTGCTGACTGTAATGGTTATATCTCTTCAAATAAAAACAAACAAACAAATGTCCTTTCGCAGTTACTTCTCGTGGTTCCATCTGTGCAGCGCCGCCCTCCATGTGCGCGTCTGCGATCCGCATGGCGATGGCATCAGCAGCAAGCTGCATCTCCTGGACAACCAGATACTGAGAGGCAGGTGAGTCGAGTGCAGAATATCGATTTAATCAAGCTGAGAGCTCTAAGAGAGAGAGCAGGAGCTCCTTGAGCTCGTAGAGGACTGTGTGTGGTGGTCAGCAGCTTGCCTTCATTAAGACTGCAATTAAATCATTGTCATCATTATGGCACTCGAAGGCTAACCAAGGAGGAGCTTTGCTTGCAATTAAGTCAAGGGGCAGCAGTGCGACCCCCTCGAGGGAATAGTGGGAGCCAAAGGAGCTGCAGGAGGAGCCACATTGCAAATCAGGAAAATTTATTTTTCAAACTTCAATTTTGCACATTCAACCATGGAGTTGGACTGGAATAACCAAAGGAATATAGTGCTTCCTCAGGAGCTGTTGTACATCGCCTGATGCAAGCGCTTGTCGACTACCAGAAGACGCGCCTGAATCTGATGTTCCAAGCTGCTGGGCACAATGCCTCCCGGCTCCTGTGCCTCCGGGTGCTCGTTCCGCTGCTCCCGCTCCTCCTCTGGAACGTGCTGGAACTGGTGGCCCGCAGGTCCAGCAGGGCTGCCGCCGCCGGGTGGCAACAAGAGCATTGCCGTTTCGCTGCCACCCCCACTGTGGCGTCCACTGATCAACGGCGTCGCATTCAATTCAATCAGCATGGTGGCTTAGGCTCCCCTTTTTCTCCTCCTCAATTTAGTAACTCTTAATTTAGTAGCTTTAATTTAGTGGCTGAAATTTACTTGCTACAAATTTACTTGCTGAATTTCCTAAGACTGTTTCCGGAAAACAATGTTTAAGGCTGTTATTCTGAAATGTGACTTTTAGGGAAAGGTTTACTGGGAACATCATTTACCTATTTACAGCTTCTTTAGCTTCCGAAGTATTTATGGAATACCTCTTAAACCCCATAAGTAAGCCTTAACCCCATACAAGTTAAAGACGAGCAGCGCTTGTATGCATTTCAATTGGGTTTTAACAGAAAATATTGACGCATAATTATCTATTTTTGCCCTAACAAATCTTTGTGTTGCTTCAGAGGGATCCTGGGGTCATCTTCCCAGCAGTTAATAATACGTTAATGTCTCATCTGTGGCCAGCATATCATCCGGAGCCTCTTCAAGTGGTCTGTCGTTATTTTTGCTATTTTAGCCAAGTTTTAGCTACTTGGCAAGAGGCAAATATAAGGCTAACTGGGGGAAGGGAGGCAACCAGCAACCAGGAACCAACAACCGGCAAGCGGCAACCGGCAGTCACTTGTCATCAAGTCTGCTGAGTGATTATCTGGCTGCCTGCCATCGTCTAGGATGTGTTGTTGTTCCCCTCTCTCTTCATTCCGTTGGAAAATGAAAATTACGTTCGCTCGCAGCGCTTGTTTGTTTGCATTTTCCACACATTTTCCCACAGCACACACACTCTGCATCTCTTCATCTCTCCATCTCCCCATCTCTTTAGCTCTTCATCTCTCCATCTCCTTTGGCAAGCAAACACACAAACGTAGAACGGAGCAGGAGGTGCCGCGCTCTCCTGCAGGCCACGTAGCCTTCAAGGCTGCCAACGTGGCCCGTTGAGAATTTACTTGGCTGCTTAGTACATTATTTCACTATGCCAAGTTGACGTTTTCATAAAAATTAAATGCTTTACTCTCTCCTTTTGTTGTCTCTCCAAGATGGTGGTGGTGTCTACACCTTCCTTACCCTTCCAATTGGTCAGGTTTTGTGGTGTTCTCCTACCGAAATTGGCCTTAATTTTTGCTTGAATTTATTTTCACACGAAATTGGTTTTACCCTCGGCTTTATTTTCTTTTATTTGAAATTACTTTCAAGTCGCAAACAGTTTTTGCATCAGTTTTTGCTGTTTGACTTCCCCGCAAGGACTGCAGTTTCCCCATCAATTTTCCATGCGTCTCTGGTCAAAGCGTCCTTTGATTTCAGCCACACAACAACCTGTACTTGGGGCATCAGTCATCAGTCATCAGTCATCAATCATCATCAGGGGCAATGAATGGGAAGCGGAGCAGGCACTTGCTTTGGCATAAATTAGGCATTATCACTCTGCCAGGCAGAGAGTGTCTATAATTGTCCTGAAATCAGCAGTCGTCGTCGCTGCTGCTGATGGTGATGCTAGTTGGTGCCCAGGTCTCGTCCTCGTCGCCAGCCACTGCAATAATGAGACAGGCAGCCGGGCAATTGGCAATTGCCATGGCCACAAGCCCACACACAGAAAACACAGAAAACACAGGATACAAGATACAGGCCACAGGACACACAACACACAATAGAACAAGAAGGAAACGTGGTTGCGGCTCTCCGACGGGGGGGCTCCTACTTAAATTTACTTTAATTGCCCGAATTTATGGGTAGCGGCGGTAGCATGGGGACAATTGTCCAGAGTCAAGGTCAAAGAAGCTTCGCATTATTGTTGCCGCACTCGCTGGGGTTATGGAGAGCAAAGGAGGGTATATTAGGCAGCTTCAACACTCTGCAGTAACTTTCACAAAACATTCAAGAAACGGACGTTAAATTGTAACATCGAATTAGCTAAATAATAATTAAATATAGGTACAAATCTTCATAATTTAGTTGGTATTAAAATTGCTTGGTAATTTTTTAAACCTTGTAGATTAAATTTCTTAAGCGAATGTTAACTGAAACTAATTTGAAAAAGGGCTTCAAGTTAAGTTAAGTTATTCATTTCATTATTATTAGCAACACATATTTTATTTTTAAGCTTAAAAAAACTCCATGCTGGGTATTCAATGGTCAACTCTCTGATCGTTCTTTAAGTAACTTCCGTTTCCGTTTTTTTTTTGTCTCTCAACTCTTCTCCATTTCTCTCTCTCTCTCTCCCGCTCTCTCTGCCAGCGTTTGGGTGATGGCCTCCATTGCCGTTGTGGGCAACCTTTTGGTGCTCCTCGGACGCTACTTCTACAAATCGAGGAGCAATGTGGAGCATTCGCTGTACCTGCGACACCTGGCCGCCAGCGATTTTCTCATGGGCATTTACCTGACGCTGATTGCCTGCGCGGACATCAACTTTCGCGGCGAGTACATCAAGTATGAGGAGGCCTGGCGCCACAGCGGTGTTTGCGCCTTTGCCGGTAAGTAGTTTCCCAGCCTCCCAGCCTTTTCCTTTGCAATTATCTTTTTTCGCCTGAATTTTAATGCCTGAATATTGCGTAGGCTTCCTCAGCACCTTTAGCTGCCAGTCGTCGACGCTGCTGCTCACCCTGGTCACCTGGGACCGTCTGATGTCTGTGACGCGGCCCCTCAAGCCGCGGGACACGGAAAAGTTTCGGTAAGTGTGTTGGGGGAAAGAAGAGAGCTGAGCTGTCGGTAAAGGTCACGCTCCACAAAGGATAATGTTGTGCACTTTTAACAGAGCATTTTTTTTTGTGCATTTACAAAGGAAAATGAAGCTTTGGTTTTTGTTTAAAGGAAGTTTCACAAAAGAAACAGGTTTTAATTACATTATTGCTTTTAAGGAAAACTTATTAAAAGGATTTATTAGCTGGAGGAAGTAAAAATAGAAATGAATTATAAACACTCCAGAAAATCAAGTTAAGGTTTTAAAATAATTAATAATAACCTGGAAAACTGGCTGGGTTTTAAGTGAATTTATTCATTTTAAACTAAATTCTTCGTCTTTTTTTATGCCAACCCCTGAGTTGAGTTTAAGAAGAACAGCAAAAAGTTTGTCTCTACTTCGGAATCCAATTATTTAAATTACATTTCCGGCACCCTTAAAAGCTGGCAGGCATATTTGCTTGTTGTTGGTTTTCTAAGCACTCAAAATGCTTGGAAAATGAAAATGAAAGTTGTGTGTTTATCCAACACAAAACAATTGTGGGGGGTTTTGTTTTCGTTATTTTTTCAGGGATATAAAATGCAGTTTCAATTGTTTAATTTGCAGGTTTTATTGTTTAATTAAGAAATGTGAAGAAGGGTGTGCAGGTTTTACTTGAAATAATTTAAATAATTCTTAAATATTTTTATTTAATTTCTAATCTTTAATTTCTTTAATTTCTAACCTTTAATAAATCCTCTCCTCAGAATTGTCCTGCGCCTGCTGCTGCTGTGGGGCATCAGTTTCGCCCTGGCAGCGGCGCCTTTGCTCACCAATCCGTATTTCGGCAGTCACTTTTATGGCAACAACGGCGTCTGCTTGTCCCTGCACATCCATGATCCCTACGCCAAGGTAGGGGTGCTCCTGTTCCACTCCTTTTCCGTATCCTTGAAAATACATACATATTCTTTACAGGGCTGGGAGTACTCGGCGCTGCTGTTCATCTTCGTCAACACGCTGTCCCTGGTCTTTATCCTCTTCTCCTATGTGCGAATGCTGCAGGCCATACGAGACTCGGGCGGAGGAATGCGGAGCACGCACAGCGGCCGGGAGAGTGTGGTGGCCACCAGGTGGGTCTCCACTAACTAAGTTTTATAGATAAAAGTAAAAAGTTAAACCCTTGTAATCTCCTGTAGATTTGCGATAATTGTGACCACGGATTGCGCCTGCTGGCTGCCCATAATTGTGGTCAAGGTGGCGGCCCTTTCGGGTGAGTGTTTAAGATAAACGCTTTGATTACCATTATATATCATCCTTTATCCTTTCTGCAGGCTGCGAGATCTCCCCCGATCTGTACGCCTGGCTGGCGGTGCTGGTTCTGCCGGTTAACTCTGCCTTGAATCCCGTACTGTACACCCTGACCACGGCTGCTTTCAAGCAGCAGCTGCGTCGCTACTGCCACACGCTGCCCAGCTGCTCGCTGCTGAACAACGAGACGCGCTCCCAGACGCAGACCGCCTACGAGTCGGGATTGAGCGTGAGTCTGGCCCACCTGGGGGGCGGTGTGGGTGGTGGTTCCGGACGAAAGCGACTCTCCCACCGGCAGATGAGTTACCTGTAAGAGACAGAGGAGACAGAGGATGAATGGACTGCCCGAAGGAGGAGTGCGTGGCTGGACTGGGAGGGGTGAAGAGGATGCAGCGAGGGACTCCCGCGCTTACTTGTGATCTAATAGTTAAATTTTATTGTAACTCTATAACGTATATAATACATATTCAAATGCCAGTTCGAATCCCGATTCCCCTGTAGCCCCGCGCCTCCTCTCTAGGCATTGCCCTGCGGCTCGGTGGCCACATTGAGGTCCGCCTGGATGTGATATGGTCCCTCGTTGACGTAGGCCGTGAAGCGCACAGTTTCGGTGGGCGTAAACTCTGGGCACACCGAGAGCAGCTCCAGGATCTCCCACTTGAGGAACTTGACATCCTTGTCGAGATCCTGCTGACGGGAAAGCAGGAATTCAATGGCGCCGCCAGTATTCTTGATGGCTTCCACACCCCAGCGGTACTGGCACACGGTCTTCAGCAGGGCCAAGGCGGCCATCTGGAGGTCGGGGAAGGGTGTATTGACCAAATCCATGATGTGATTGGCCTGCAGACCGCCAGCGAAGTACTGGTACCAGCACTTGAGGACGTTTCTGGGGGGAAAAAAGAGATAGGTTAGAGCCAGGTTAGGCCAGGCATAAGCCATTCACTCACTCAATCTTCCTGGTGGGCGGCAACTCCGTGGTAAAAAGCAAATCCAGCGAGTTCAGCAGCCTCACTTTATTCGGTGCCGATAGCTTCTTGGTGTACGCTCCATACTTCGTCAGCGTTCGCTCCAGGGCCGGCTGGAAGTTGTGATTCAGCAGCAATTTGCCCTGCGGCGTGCCCGCCAAATTGGGCAGCGTGTCCAGGGCGGTGGGCAATATGGTCTCATCCTCCGACTGCAGCTGCTCGAACAGGCAGACGAGCATGTGCTTGTAGCCAACGATGATCTTCTGCGGCTGCACCGCGGCAATTTTGCCAAAGAACTTCATGATGCTCGGCACGAGCAGGGCGTCCAGGGGATTCTCCTCCAGGCGCTGCACGCGGTTGCTTATCACCTCGAACACCCGGCGACGCTCCATGTACGAGAGGCCGTGATTCTGCTCGGCCAGCGGCACCAGAATCTCCATAACACTGGCCTGCAGCAGGACATCGTCGTTGTCCAGCTCGCTGAGGGCCGCGTCCAGTATAAACTCAACGGAGCCCAGCGAGGAAGCACTGGCCTTGGCCAGGTTGACAGCCAGTTCGTAGGCGCGACAGCGTACGATCTCGTTTTGCTGCAGCAGCTGCACCAGCTTCGACTGGACGTCTGCATCGTTTAGGCGCTGGACCAGCACAATCGATAGGATTCGAATGGCCACAGCGCTGGCCACCGTCTCTGTTTGTTTCAGCTCGTCGAGGACAAGAAATACCAGCTCATTATTGGGCAGCTTGTGAACTTTGCCCGAAATCACCTGGCGCTCCAGCTCCCGGTCAAGCAGGTTCAGCACCTGCGAGCGCACGGCCGGATTGGTGTGGGTGAGACCGCGGTTCAGCAGTCGTGGCAGCTGCTCGTCGCCCGTCTCCGGGGCCATCAAGTACATGCAGCGGTCGAGGAGCTCCAGAGCCACAGTGACCACATCATCCTTTGGCGCCGCCGCATCTGCGCCTCCTCCGCCGCTGCCGATTTCTGCACATTCGTACAATTCGGGAGCGGCGAGCACGCGCCGAACGATTTCCACGGATGGCGCCGACTTGTTGAACTCGGTATACATGCTGTTCAGTGTCTCCAGGCGCTGGTCGTTTGGTTCCAACGCCTTGAGCTGGGCTAGCCACCAATTCTCGTCCATTACTTGCGTTTTTGGGAAGTTTAAATGTATTTAAATGACAAGCTGGATTGGAGTATGTCGATGTATTCAAATGACAGGCTGACTGAAGTATATCGATGTTTGTTTCTATTGATGACATTTTATGCCGTGCCTTTTTGATTGCCCTACTATCGATACTGCGATATTTTCATTCGATAACAACTACAACTACAATCGAATTTAGCCGTTACGCGCTTTAAAATTCTTCCTATTGGTGATTTTTGTACTAGGCGCGCAGAAATATTAGCAAGCAGCTGATCTCCTGAATTAATAATCTGAAGTAACGGACCCAAAAAGAGGGGAACGAAACGAAGGTCTCTGATTGGTCAATAAAATGTAAACAAAGAGCGGCCATCATTAAAATTTAGATCTGCATGCTAACATAACGGATCTCTAAAGAGGGAGAGAGCGAGAGAGAGGGAGAGAGCGTGAGAGAGAGGGAGAACGCATGCTAACATAACGGATCTCTAAAGAGGGAGAGAGGGAGAGAGCGTGAGAGAACGCATGCTAACATAACGGATCTCTAAAGAGGGAGAGAGAGAGAGAGAGAGAACGCAATTCACTTGCTGCCTGCTGGGCGCCTTGCTGCCGTTTCTGTTGGCCTGGTATGCAGAAATCACAAATTAACAAATTTGTGCGGCTTAAGCTTGCATTTAAAAAAAAACAACAACAACCACACTTCAATTTAGCCGTTTTTCCCTTAAAAATTCTTCCTACGCGGGATTTTAGTACTAGGCGAACAGAAATATTAGCAAGCAGCTGATCTCCTGATTTAATAATCTGAAGTAACGGAATCAAAAAGAGGGGAACGAAACGAAGGTTGAAATGTAAACAAAGATCGGCCATCTTGAAATTCAAAATATGTAAACAAAGGTCGGCCATTTTGAATATTTAGAATATGTAAACAACAAACAGCTGATCGCAATCCACTTGCTGCTGGGCGCCTTGCTGCCGTTTCTGTTGGCCTGGTATGCAGAAATCACAAATTAACAAATTTGTGCGGCTTAAGCTTGCATTTAAAAAAAAACAACAACAACCACACTTCAATTTAAAGCCTAATTTAGCCGTTTTTCCCTTAAAAATTCTTCCTACGCGGGATTTTAGTACTAGGCGAACAGAAATATTAGCAAGCAGCTGATCTCCTGATTTAATAATATGAAGTAACGGAATCAAAAAGAGGGGAACGAAACGAAGGTTGAAATGTAAACAAAGATCGGCCATCTTGAAATTCAAAATATGTAAACAAAGGTCGGCCATTTTGAATATTTAGAATATGTAAACAACAAACAGCTGATCGTAATCCACTTGCTGCTGGGCGCCTTGCTGCCGTTTCTGTTGGCCTGGTGTGCAGAAATCACAAATTGATCCGTTTCGCCCATTTGAAAATTTAAAATACAGAAAGATGTGAGCTTTTGCGGTTAAAAAAATATATGTACATAACATTTTAATAACTTTTTCCACGTTTTGTGCTTAAAATATGAAAAAAAAGAATAATAATATATAATATATGTATGTAATAATAGGGAAAGGTACACATAACAATGGGGGAAATTCGCGTTGGGCTCCCTACGTTTTCTAGATACTAGAAGATGTCTGACGAACAGACTAATGGTTACAATGGTTACAATGGTGCTAACAATACGCTAAGAACTAATAAAAAACATAATTTGGAGAGGATTGGGACTGGGGATCATGGAATAATTTAAATATCCTTGGCGGCTAAGGCTAAAGCTATTTTGTGCCCGGGCGGAGAGGCATTGGTTGAGCTGCTGCTGCTGCTGGCCAACCAGCAGGCGGCACTGCCTCAGACGGACTTGATGAGGCGATCCTGCCGCTCGAACAGCTTCGTCTTGTTGGCCAGCGTCTCGGCGGCGGTGGCAATAACGCCGCTGGTGGCCGCCACGGCGACGGCGCTGCTGGTGGCACTGGTCAGACGATCCTGCATCAGGGTGGTGAGGCACTCGCGGAAGGCGAGCAGGAACTCGTCGGCATTCTCCCGGCTGAAGCACATCGGCGGCTTTAGCTTGATCACGTTGTCGTTGGGCCCATCGGAGGAGACGAGGACGCGGTGCAGCTGCTTCATGCGGTTGACCACCCAGTGGGCGGCCTTCTTGTCCGGGCTGCGCTCCGCCCGGTCCCGCACCAGCTCGATGCCCACAAAGAGCCCCGCGCCACGCACATCGCCGATGCACTCGAAGTCCTGCTTGAGCCGATTGCACTCGCGCAGCAGGTAGTCGCCCAGGACGTGGGCGTTCTGCTGCAGGCCCTCCTGCTCGATCACCCGCATCACGGCATTGGCGATCGCACAGGACACCGGGTTGCCGCCGTACGTATTGAAGTAGGCCACTCCGGTGGCGTGGAAGGCCTGAGCAATCTCCGGCGTGGTGACCACCGCTCCCACGGGATGGCCATTGCCCATGGGCTTGGCCACGCACACGATGTCCGGTATGACATTCTGCGTCTCGAAGGCCCAGTAGTGGCTACCAACGCGTCCGAATCCCACCTGGACCTCGTCCGCAATGCAAACGCCGCCGGCGGAGCGCACGGCCTCGTACACCGCCTGGAAGTAGCCAGCCGGCGGCAGGATCTGGCCACCGCAGCTCTGCAGGCTCTCGGCTATGAAGGCGGCCACGCCATGGCCATGACCCTTGGCCAACTGGCGCTGGCATATCTCCTCGATGGGCCGGGCATACAGGGCGGCCATGTCGGCATCGGGATACATCTTGTCCGTAAACTGACCGCCATAGACATCCGGGCAGGGGGCCACATGGACATAGTCCGGCTTCGTCTCGCCGCCCGGCTGGTTGAACTTGTACGGCGACACCTCCATCACGGACTGCAGGTGGCCATGGTAGGCACTGTGATGGGGGAGAGATTGATAGATAGAGGTTTACAGAGGTTTATGGACATGGCTAGGTGGTACTCACTGGTCCAGGGTGATCACATCCTGGCGCTTGGTGAAGTTCCGGGCCAGGCGCAGGGCCAGATCGTTGGCCTCCGAGCCGGAGTTGACGAAGAAGCACACGGACAGCGGCTCCGGCATCTTGCTGGTCAGGGTGCGGGCGCACTGCACCAGCTCGTCGTGGAGGAAGCGATTGTTCGTGGATATGGTGGCCATTTGCAGGGCACCAGCTCGCACCACCTCCGGATGGCAGTGGCCAACTGGAAGGCAAAGTGAACTGATTAGTTTTCTGTGCCATATTTTGGGAAATCTCAATCGAAATGGGTTTTATTTTGAAGCTGAACTATGAAGAAATATGAAGAAAGGGGTTACTGAGGAGGGCTCCCTCCTAATTTCGCTTAAAGCTCGGCGGATAGGTAGACTCATTCTAACAATTAGCCCCAAAATAGAACCTTTGTTCGCAGCCCCCACACTTGAGATTAGCTACTTTATAAGTCTTATTTATAGATCAGCCAAGTTTCGATTAGACGCGGGCCAAACTTTAGCCCAAGACTAAAAATAATTTGAGACCCGCGCACGTGATCTCTCTCATCTCTGTCCAGCTCCTCCTCCAGCTCCAAAAGCAGCCACCTTAGGGGCGTTATCGCAGGGCTTGCGCATCGATACCTAAGCAGACACACTCATTTTCATTTATTTCTTGTGCCCAGACAGGCCCGGGTCCAAGTGAGGCACTCATCAGCAGCCCATCGGCAGCGGTAGGCCCCGGCGGATGGGCGATAAGCCACGGGGCTGGCGGCTCCCGGCTCCAGAGCACTCCGCTCCCGTCCGGTGAGGCTCGGCGCGGCGATTCGAGATTGCGTCGCTTTGGGGGTCAACTACTCGTTCCGATTGTGCTTCTAATTCTGTCACGGATTCGTATTTGGTTTCGGATTCACGCCCCTTGATAAGCGTCTGCCAGGGATCACGTGAAGTGCACGCGATGCCTTCACGTTTGTAGTTTCTGATATGGCACAGCTCTGTGAGCAGAGTCGAGTCCAGTGACTAGTGGTGTGGTGGTGGCCACTGATTAGGCACTTTGCACTGGGGCATGACCATGGGGGAGTCTCCGTCTGTTTTTCTTCTTCTGTATTTTTTATTCAGCATTATTTATTGTATTTGTAATTTGATTGAAGTGGCACCAAGTACAGTTGAGCTGTGAGCAGCTAAGAGGAGCACTCGGCCTCAAGGCAGGCGGGGGAATCACCCACATAACTTATCGCATATCAAATGAAAACGAGGCAAAGATTCCACGAGAGAAACGTGTGAGTTGGGTTCCCTCATTTTCGCAACATCTTGGCAAGTTGACATGATTTTTCCCACCTCTCCCACTTCACCCTGGTTTTCCCTCTGTTTTGTCCGACTTTTCACAGCCAGCCGTCCGGTTGTTTTCCCCCTTATCTGAACAGAATTTTCCACTCGCAATGTGTGGCACAGCTGATTGCTCAGATCCCTCGGAACCCTCCTCCCCCCCTCGGGACAAATATTGGAACTAGATCGGACGCTGGACTGTACGCTCGACGGGATCCGGGGACGCATGCTTAGCAGCTATCTCGAGTACATTTCCATTCGGCACGAGACGTTCACATGTTGTATGTACCCCCCGAGCACCGATAAGGCCTGGGCCTGGGTCCGACTGGGTTGGACAGTGGACAGCCTGGACAGCCCAGAGTGTGGAGTGGAAAAAGTAGCACGAGATTACACAGAACGTGGTTCCATTCCCATTTCATAATACGCGTCGTCGCGCCAATAGAAATAACATGTTGTTCACATCGGAGAGACGAGAGTTATAACACGTGCACTGGACTTATCACGTTTTCAGCGCTAGTTTTGTTTTTGATTCCTACATTGTCATTGATTACATAAAGGTCTGGGTAGGTACCAATCGATGGCGTGATCGAAAATAGAGCTTTGCAAATGGATTGATTTTAAGAACCCCTCAGAGTCCAGTAGGGACCCAACAATGTAGCTGCGAGTGCCCTCGACTAAACCTGGTTTATTTCCGATTAATACATAATAATCTCGATTGTGGATCGCACTGAAAGGGTTGCACCTAAGAGGGCGCGTTCCCTGATAGCCCCTCTGTCCAGAGAGAGAGGTGCAAACTATTAATAGCAGGGCCTACAATTTCACCATTTGCACCCGTGGAAATAACAATCAGGCCCCCTCGCTTTAGGCGTTAATTCTAAATTTATAAATAAATACGACAAATAATAGAGCAACGACGTTATCAGTCATCCGTTGTTCCCATTGGATTTCCATTTCTATTCCATGATTTCTCATTAGATTCGCAATGCCAATGGCCTCAGCTTATCAGTTGGCCAGCATAAAACCAGAGCAAAAACAACATTAAAAGCAAATATAAATCAAGAGGAATTTAGAATGAAATTTAGAATAAAATAATATGCAAGTAAAGGGTCAACTTGAACTGCCCAACTAATTTGTTAATGTGGGAAATCGGAACAAGAAATCAGATCAAGGAGCTTAAGAAGGCCTTCTTTGAATAGAATTGGAGTTCAAAATCGACTTAATTAATTAGGTAATTAGGGAAAGCCTAAATCCCAAGCCCTGGACAAAACCCTATCTTATTTTTATCTTTGAACTGAACTGATGAATTGTTGGCAAGAATCATTGCATTTCCTGCACATGTGCATTTATTCTTTACAGAGATTATTGTAAACGGAAAATTCCGTTGTAGGAAGCGTTTGGGAAACAAATAAGTCGCCGCAAATTGGCAAATTGGGACCCCGACGACGTCAATCCCTGCTCCCTGTTGTTGTTGATGTTGTTTTGTTGTTCTGTTGATAAGTTGATATGGTTTTAGGCGTCCCCCCCACGGTGTCCGCGATGATATATGTTTTGCCAGGGCACGTAATACCCTCCTGTGTACTCGGTCTACATTTCATACGCAAATGCTGTGATTGTTATTGTTATTGTTATTGTGAGTGATTGTCTTGATGGGACGACTGTTGTTTTAATCGCCAGTTATTGCTCTGGGCGGCACTGTGTCGTGTCGGGGCCCGAAATCCGAAATCTGAAATCCGAATTCTGAAATCAGATTCAACTGTCCACTCCCCCGAACCGACCCGCCCAGTCCCAGTCCGATTCCGTTCCGATTCCCATGCCGATTCCGGCAGGCAGGCAGCATCTAAAAAATTTACCTACGGGTCGGTGGGCGCTGTGTGATAAGGCTGACTCAGTCGCAGCCGGCGCAGCTGGTTCCCCAATCGGGGCCTGAACATGCAGCCACCGTCTGCTGGCTGCTAGCTTCTAGCTGCTAGCTGCTAGCTGGTAGCTGCTAGCTGGTGGTTGCCACTATATCTATATGGGCCTTGAACTTGTTGCCAAACTGCCAGCGAGCCAGCGAGCCAGAGTCCGGCCCCCCCTTCTCGCTGGCAGCTTGCACTTTGCATCCGGCGGGCGTGTGCCGTCGCCGCCGTCGCTAATCAGCATAAACAGAGTCGAAACAGAAATAGGATCTGGCTAGGTGTCGACGGCCGACTGGCCGGACGGGGGTCCAGCGTTGTCGTCATCAGGCCCCGGTTCCTAAATAGCCGAACCTAGCAACTGCCCTCGCTGAAACATGTATATTTCAGTAGCTAACGATACTTGATCGGGAAGTGTCCTCTCAATCGATGGCAGATAGGTTCTTTATCGAAGTTTTAGCCTGATAAATATCGTCTTTTCCATTATTTCTTTCCAATTTTAGCAAATCATGATGACAATTGTAGATTTCACAGCAATTTCATTTCTATATTTTTATACAAAATTGAAGTCCTACAGCTTTCATAAAATATACTTTCAAATATCGTTTAATTTATATAGTTTTCGAATTATTTTGCATACGTTTTTTTCAAGTTTCAGCCTCTGTAATGATACCTATTCCAAATCTAGACCATTTTTAAAATATATTTCGAAATATATTGAACTGTTTCAGAGAAGTTTCCATAAATTTCAAGCCCCTCTAATTTATTTTGTGTGTTTTTCTAATTATTAAGTCAAATAGAAAGTCGCCACAGATGACGTGAAGAGTGAAAAACAACCCACAAAATCGGTTACAGGGGGAACTTAAAACTTAAACTAATTTTCAGGCAAGTTAAGAGGGAATTTAGGAATTAAGGAAAGAAGGATGGACTTACCGTGGGCCACATTGTTGATGCAGTCCAAGTACCGGGTGCCCTCCTCATCGAACATGTACTGACCTTGGCCGCGTACGATTTTCAGGGGATCAGAGCGATAGAACAGCTGGCAGGCTTGCCTGTAAAAGATCATTAAATAATTATTATAAAATGTAACAAAGAGGGTGCTAGATAGTTTGGGTTACAATGCAAGGTAAGGCGGCGGCAGTGACGTAGACTCTATAAACCGGGGCCTAACCGCTGCGATTACGTCGGATCCATCCAACCCACTCCACACACGCCCAATCTAATGTTTATTGCATTTCGTTGTTTGCCACACAAAAACAAGGCGGCGACGTTGGTCTTGCGATGTTTGATAAACATTTTATGGGAGGGGGGAGAGGGAGAGTGCACAAATTAATGCACTTTGATCTTAAATCTATTCCCTAAATATATATATTTTCTCTGACAAGGAAGGTGTTTCTTTAAAATAATACATCTTTAAAATAATGTTTAAATTTTCTATAAAAAATGATATGTAATGCAATATTTCAAAGTTAATTTTCCACTCTGATTCAAATAGAAACTTAGAAAGAATTACGTTCTTTTAACCTATTACAATTACAACCTCTAGAAGCTACGTAAAGACCTCAAATATTAACAAAAGCCAGCTGACTAATTTAACTATTTAGAAATTAGTGCAAACCCGTGGTAGCTATTTTTAAAACAAACAAAAAATCTGAATATATGTCACATAGATATATTGCTTAGATATATTGCCATTGATAAATGTATTTAGAATATAGAGTATATAATCTATGAAAATTAATTTCACCAGTAAATTGAATGATTTTCAAATAAAATTCTCGTGTAGCAGAGAAACCTTTATGTAAATTTGAAAGCAGGCGAATCGAAGTTACATTTCATTTCCTCTTTAAAACAGAATAATCAATAAAAACAAAAATAAATATAGCCAATTTTTGGCGCTCGCACGTCTCTCGCTGTTTGTGTCCCTCTTTCGGCGTTCTTTTTGGGAGGCAGCGGAGGAGGCAGCGGCTGCAGGTGGCAACAGTGCCAAGAATAAAGAGGCGGCGGCAGGCGATGAGTGGGCTATGTTTTGGGGATGCCGGCGCCGCCGCCGTCGCCGCGCTTGACCTTGACAGCCAAAGCGAATTCAAGGCAAGGTCGCAGGCTCACACGACCCCCCACTTGGGGGAGGGATTACGATTACGCAGGAAGGAAGCAAGAAGCAACGAAGGAACGGAAAGGATAATGCTCACCCGATGTGCTGGTTGCGCAGCTTGATGGTCTCCGTCTTGGTCAGCTGTTCGCTGGCCACCGACTTCAGTTGCGACTCGTGGGCGAAAGGCATTTTGACTTGGCTTTAACTTGAACTTGAACAAACTTGGATTTAAACTGGAGCAAACGGCGTTTAAGGAGGCGCGCACTTTTCAACTTTGAAACTAGTTGCGTGTCCTGAACCTCAGAAAGGGATCTGTGGCTGTGGCTGTGACTCTGACTGTGACTGTGACTGGATTTCCGGCAAGGATTTGCTGGACGCTGGACGCTTGCAGGCACGAACGCCTTTCTCGTCTTTTGGGCGCTTTAAAATTGTCGCCGAAGCAAGTTTCCTTCTCGCTTATAAACACACAGTATCGAATATGCTCGCTTGCCCATCGATATTTCGGTGGTGTATCGATTGGCTGCTAGTCGATTAGCGAGCTGTCTATCGGCGGCCAAGGTGCTATAGCAATTAGCTTTTGTGAGGCGCCAATGGGCGGCCAAATTTGAAATCAGTTTGTACTATCCCTGCCCCGATATTATTAAAACGTTTGGCTTTTATGTTTTTTCTGGTTTCTTTTGTTTTTTTATTTGTGTTTTTTTTTTTGTATTTTTTCCCCGTTTTACTTTCATTGTTTTAAAATGTGTTCATTTTTATATTCTCCTTTTTTGCTGTGTATATTTTAATTTTTCTCTTTCTCATTTTATTTGTATTTAAGTTTCTTGTTTTATTCTTCTTGGTTTTCTTTTTTAATATAGTAGATATATTGCATATTAAATTAGTTAATAATAATGCGCGTCTCTAGCTTTCTCTCTCTCGCAACCACCACAACTCGAGCCTGCCTGCTGCTTTTCCGCTTCCGCTTTCCGCTTTGTGAAAACTATTAAAATTCGAAAGGGATTTCTTCAATTTCTCTTTACATCTCCTGGTTAAAAATCATTCATATACATATATATATATATACTATATACATATGTGGATGTATGCATAGTTCTGTTCATATATAATTTAGTTCATTTAATGGTCTTTTTTGTTATGTTATTGTTGTATTTTCGAATATATAAAATAAGCCTTTTTTTACTTAATTTCCGTTCGTCTCTTAATTCATTCTGCTTTGCTTTTGAATTTATGCCTGTAAATTAATATTTATTTTTTCAGTTTGCGGTATTATTTTCTTGTTTACAATTTGTTGCTATTTTTGTAAAGAATATTCTCGATTTTCTTTTCTTTTTTTTTTAATATTATTCTTGCTTTTCATTTACGTGTTGTTAGTTATTAAGAGTAGCTTGTTTTTGGCAGAGTTTCTGTTCTTCATCGTTATGTGTTTATGTTTTTGGTTTGTAAAAAGTTGTTAGCATTTTTTACTTAAGAGAAATGTAAATATTTACGTGTTTAAAGCACTTTAGCATCGCTGTGGGTGTGTGGCGTGTGTGTGAGTGTTAATGAATTAAAGCTTTACATTGTTTTTGGGGGGTTTTTTGCGACCGAGAAAAATCACAAACCATTGAAAACTGAAGGAAATGCGCGTGAGAAAAGTGTTGTGTGTGGGTTTTCATTCTTTGCCTTTTATTTACAGCGATTGGTAAAAAAAACTTTGTCGTTATTCAATAATTATTGAATTAAATATAACTTTCGTCCATTTTCCTGTCGATTTATCTCTGATTTCTATTTAAGCCCTCAACATGCCCCGTTGCATCTATTCAGTGTATAAATATGTTTTCTGTCGCCCTCTCACTTTCATTTCCTATTTCTTCGCTCTCCGAATTTATGTATGATTTATATATATATATATATATATTTGTTTTATTTTTCTGCTTTTTTATTTTGTTTAAAAGAACACTTTTGTAGCGTTTCTACGATTGGTTTTTATTTTCTTTTGTTTTTACTTTCCGATGTCGAATAAAACGCTAAAATACGCAATGTAAATAAGTATTGTATATATATAATATATATATAGATATATATATATTTATATATATATATGTATGTATGTATATATTTTTGTTGTATATAATAGTTTTGGTTTTTGGTTTTCCGCATGTTTTGTTTTTTTGTAGGCATATATATAAATAACGCTCCATTGTATATAAATATGTATATATATTATTTACATATATGTATGTATATATATATATATATATATTATATACATATATTTATGTACATATATGTATGTATATATTTTGTATGATAAACTTTTTGCGCGTTTTCCGTTCGTTTCGTTCGTTTAAACTGGTTTTTGTGTTATTTTTTTTAGCAAGCAATTTATATATATGTATGTATATATATTTAATATTTTAGTTTTTCTTTTTTTACAGTGCAAAATGTACAAAGAGCGAACAACTCAACGAGTCCAGGGGCTGCCAGGCCACATCTTCTGGCACAGCGAGGATATCGCTTCGCAGCAGCACTGGGAATTCGTTTCGTAACTGATGGAATTTCATAAAGCCTAAGTTCGATTGCTACAAAAAAATGCCCTATATATGTATATATATATATTTGAATATATATATATATCGTGTGTGTATATATTGTATGTATATATATTCCGAGTGTTTGTCGTTCTACTTGTAACTGTTGTCATCATAAGTATTTAAAGTATGAGGTAATGCTTTATTTCCGACTTACAATTAATATTATATTATGTCCGCGCCAATATCGTCTAATCTATCTGCAAATCTGTAAATATATACGCCAAGCAACGAGATCTCGTCCTCTCTCCCCCCTGCGTATGACTATATACACGTCTCTATAGTGTGTGTGTGTGTGTGTGTTCTATATCTAGATACTGATTCTGATACGGCTGGAAAAATAACTCTAAGCTGGGAGTTTAGCAAGAAGATCAGTGGCAGTTAAATGATATAGGGTTGTATTTCCTTACAAATCAGGGAACAGTTTTAGTTTACAGATCAGGAATCGGAAATAACTTGGAACTCCAGAATATCTCTTGCTATCGATGATATCGAGAAGTTTGCTTCGTGTTCAAACTTGCTTCGATTACAAACATGACTCGACGAAACTTGACTTCCGGTTAGGCCAAGTTCATGAATTGTATGTATAGAAAACATTGCTGAACTCACTCTGTGTCTTCAAATTGATTCAAAATTGAACCTTCTGCTGCATCTCCAGCTGTGGGTCTTGTGTGGATTGGACTTTGGGTCTTGGGTTGGCTTGTGCGGCGTTGTTCTCTAAGTTTAGTTTTTGGAATTGGTTCACTACGCTTGTGTAAAATATGCGCTAAATGTGATCTAAAGGCTAAATCGGCTACGTTAACATTATGTTTGCATTTATTATTACCTTTTAAATTGTATATTTTTAGCTTCTTGCTTTCCCGCTTTCGTTTCGATTCGTTTTGCTCTTCAGTTATTGTTGTTATTGCTGAGTGTGGCTCAAGTCCAATGGGTTAATGGTTGTTATTCGTATGTGGCATGTGGCATGTGGCATGTCTATTGATTCCTATCTCTCCGCTCTCCAATTCGTTCTTCGATTGCTTGCTAAATGGGTTATTTCTTTACGGTATTTCATAATTTACAAAATTTGTTTCGGTGAACAAAGCGTGAAATCTTTGCTAAGCTTTTGTTTTTTTCATGGAAAAAGTCAACTATAATGTAATTTAAAAACATTTCTCTCGTTAAGTGTAATTTACAGATTGCGTTTCGTTAACTATTTATATATATCATATATATAAATATATATTGATTTAGTTCTCAATTTTTTTGTTTGTTTGTTTTCTTTGTTTTGGGATTTCTCTTTTGTATAAAACTGGCTACTAAAAGTTTACAAATTACGCGATTGCTTACAGAACTCGAATCCGATGCTGGACTCCATGTACCTCGGTGATAGTACAAAAACACAAAGAGTTACAATATTTATATATATTAGACATCGTCGTCAATCCAATGCGTATATTTACAACCTCCAAGCGGGGACTGAGACTGAGGTGCTTCCGGGATCCGCGATCGTGTAAAAACCATTCGGTATATCATATACATAATATCTATTATATTCGTGTAACGTACGTCAATGAATCCTCAAGAAAGTGGCAGTTTCCTTTTATAGTTTCAATTGGGAGTGATCGGTGTGGGAGGATTTGGGTGAAGGGATTTGTGAAATAAACATCTAAATTACGCAAAACGGAAATATTCTGAAAAAGAAAACCAACAGAAGAAAAGTAAAACCAACATTGATTATTTTGAGTGTTTTTGTTTTTTGTTTCGTTTTTTCTTATTTTTGTTTTTTTTTTCTT
This sequence comes from Drosophila bocqueti, assembly GCA_018151655.1. Classification (NCBI taxonomy): domain Eukaryota; kingdom Metazoa; phylum Arthropoda; class Insecta; order Diptera; family Drosophilidae; genus Drosophila; species Drosophila bocqueti. Next base: position 645,975 of record JAECXF010000004.1, read on the forward strand.
TTTTTGTTCTTTTCATTTGCGTTTTGACATAAATCCAAAAAACCATATTTATTCAAAACAGCAATATTTTTTCTGTGTATATAAAAAAATTTTGTTCACATCTTTTTTTCATTTTCATTCTTTTCTTTTTCCGTTTTTTTTTTTTAGTTTTGTGTGTATATAAATATAAAGAATTTATGGGATTTAAAAATATATATAGGTTTATGTTTCATATAAGTAGATACAAAAAAATAATAATTTAAAAAAAGTATTAAAAAATAAGAGAAAAAAAATAGAAACAAACAAAAAATGTTGCATTTGTTTTTTATATTTCATTGTAAAAATAGAAACTCTGTTGAAAAACGAATTTTCATAGCTCTTTACATGACAATAAAAAGTGTGGGGGGGTGTGACAACACTATGAAGTAGAAGAAGTCGAAGCCGAAGAAATTCCAGCAGTTTGTCCGAAATATTTTGGCCATCTATGTGGGTGAGTGCCCATTCCAGAGCTCACTCAGCTCTCTGGATCCACACACACACATATCTATCCCTCAGGTTTCTATCGAAGGAAACCATTTCGAAAATGTTCTCCAATTGGGATATCTACGAAAAAGTTACTGTTCTTCACTCCATGTGTAAATGTCCCATTCCAGTCCCTTCCAGACTGAAGTCCCACGGGGAATGCTTCATCCAACCTAGGCCAGGAATTTCTTTCCAGCCGGGTATGAGGCATATCCACGGGGAAACGAGTCGTGGAAGGAAACCGTACAGGCTTTCCACAGGAAATTTCTTTGTTGGAAATTCCCTGGAAGAGGAAACACAGTTCCTCTTGCTGCCTGGAAGGGTTATGCAATCGATATATCGGATTAACAAATTGTTTTTGAGATCTTTTGCCAGTTAAAAATATTTGAAACAAACTGCTCTGCCTTGGCATGAGAACTTCTTCTCTCGATGGTCGCGTTATTACATTTTTGTAATTTCTTGTTTTTAATTTGAAAATCCTAAAAAATTCACTTAACCCGTAAGAATTACTAAAATAAGTAAAATTGTATGTATAAATCGGTTTTTGCTTACACTAAATAATATAAATATGTATAGAAACAAAGAATATATAATCAAAAGCAGTTACTTTAAAACGTACAACTAGAAAAGGTTTAAGTAAAAAAAAGGTTGGGGTAAGGGTGAGGTTTGGGTTTAGGTTTAGGTTAGTTTTAAGCGAAATATTTAGCAAGTCCAAGTTGATATCTATTTATAGAGTTTTAGCTGAAGATAACTATTTGATAGATCGCCTATATAAATACGTTAATTTAACTGAACACATTATATTTCTGAAAAAATGATCGAACAGAGCGAACAGAGCCTCCTCCTCCTCCCTCTGTGCTCTCTCTGTATGCTGTCTGGGTATGAGAGTGTGTGTGTGAATGGGCTGCTGGAAAACTATCGACATTTATCGATTAACCAAGTTCTAGTGCGGACAAGAGAGTGCATGTGCATGTGCGTGTGTGTGTGTGGGTGGATCGTTTGTTGTTGTTGTTGTTGTCGCTGTTGTTGGCAGATAAATCAGTCTAAAAAAAAATGACACACGCAGACACACACACTCATTCACTCACTCTCACACGCACATGCAAACAAAGAAGATTAATAATAATAATAATAATAATAAACATTATCATTAAAATAAAAAAAAACCCCTAAAGAAAATCAAAAGTTTTCGAAATAAAACTCGAAGTTTATAAATTTAACATGAACTAAGTGCGGTGGCGGTGGTTCTCATCCGAAAAGGGGTTCGGTAATGGGACTTGGAGTGGGTGTATGTGTATGGGTGGTGCCTCAAAGGAGCATCAGCAGCAGCAGCGGCAGGCCCAGGACCAGCAACAGCATCAGCAACACCATCAACCAGAGCCAGAGCCAAAAGCCAGTGCCAGCTAACCGATCATCGCTCGCAGCTGGGACACTGTTGTTGTCGTCGACGTCGACGCCAGGCAGTCTCCTCCGCCGACGTTGCAGGAGCTGGAGCAATAAGCGCACCAGCCGCTGCCGGGCTGCACCCGACACGTTGTTAAAGTTGCTGATGGTAATGGCTCAGCGCCTGCAGCTGGTACTGATGCGGGTGCGGGTGCGGATGCGGGTGTGGCTGAGGGTGTAGCTGTGACTGAGGATGTGGCTGATGCTGATGCTGATGCTGGTGAGGATGTGAGGCATGTGTCCGGGCATGGCCGTGCATGTGCAACTGCCGCGTTGTGCTGGCATAGTAGTTCGGCATCAGCGAGTGATGATAGGCAATCGCGGCTGTGGCTGTGGCTGCTGCCGCCGATTGCTGCCGATTGTTGATGTTGCTGCTGCTGTTGTTGTTGTGGCTGCCAATGCCGCTGCTACTGCTGTTGTTGTTGTTATTGCTGTTATTGGTGACTTGGTTACTTATCGCAAAAAGCGGCGGTGCCCCCAGCAGCGGCGGACGTCGCTCTACGCGCTCCGCAGCTGAGACTGTTGCAGCTGATGAGGATGCTCCTCCGCCTCCGCTTCCGCCTCCAGTTGCTGGCTGACAAGCTACCGCCGCCGCTGCAGATGCTCCCGTGCTGCTCCCTGTTGGCGTTTCCAGCAGATGATGATGCCTGCTGTGGTGATGATGGTGATGATGATGGTTGTCGCCCATGCCGATGAGGCTGACGTTCTTGCTGTTGCTGCTGCTGGTGATGCTGTTGTGGTTGTTGCTATTCAGCGGGATGATGAGGCTGCTGCCGCCGCCGCTAACTACCCCCGTTGTTGATTTGCACTCTGCCGCCGTCGTCGCCGAAGCCGCATCACTCGTCGTCGTCGTCGTCGTTGCTGCTGCTGCTGCTGCTGCCACTGCCGTCATCAGATTGCAGGAGTCAAGTCTTTGTCATTTGGAGTTGCTCTGCAGAGCCGCATTGATCTGTGTCCACAGCTCTTTCTTGCAGGACTTTGACCTGCAGACAAGGATGTTTGTAACCAAATCCCAAACCAGTACTAAACCCATCCAGTCAGGAAACACTTACCGCTTGATGGACTGCAGCCAGTCCTTGAACTGGGCACTGCCCTCGGGCGTAATCTGAAAGGCGGCGCGGGCGGCCACCACAATGCTGGCGAACTCCTCGTAATCGCCCTGCGTCAGATGGTACAGCTTCTGGTGGATGCACTGGATGTACCTGTGTTTCATGGAATGCCACATTGTTAGTCTTGCTCCGTCCTCCTCTTCCTCCTCCTCCTCCTCCGTATACTCACATTTGCTGACACTTCTGGACGAGCGGCGTCAAGGCAGAGCGCAGATGCTGCATCACCAGCTGGTGGTTGTTCCTGCCCAGATAGTGGGCCGACTCGATGGCCACGTCGTGGAGGACGAACGGACTCACGATCGAGTTGACCGCGCAAATGCAGAACTGATGCAGATACTGCGTGCCCAGCTTCTTGCTGATCCGCAGCAGCCACTTGACGTCCTCGCCGTAGGGCGGATTGCGGGCATACTTGGCCTGCGGCCGATCGTCGTGGACGCGGCGCGCCAGCGTCTCCATGGCCAGCATGCCCACGTTATAGGCGGCCAGCAGATAGCGCAGCTGGGTGGGTCTGTATGCAAATAAAGTTGTTAGTTAAGGGAAGCTCAAGCTCCGGGAAGCATCACTTCATCTTCATCTGGGTTACTCACGTGAACTGGTGAGGCTGTCGCTGTCGCACCGGCGGCTGCGAGGGCGGCGCCTGCTGCTGCTGCTGCTGTTGCTGCACCTGCTGCTGCGGCGGCGCCTGCTGCATGAACGGATACACGGGATGTTGGTGCTGGTGCTGGCGCATGGGCATCACGCCGACGCCCACGCCCACTCCCACACCTACGCCCACTCCAGGCGGCCCGTTCGGCGGCGGTGGTGGCGGCGGGCCATAGTAGCCCTGCGGCGGACCCATTGGTGGTCCCGGAGGACCTGGTTGGAGCGCTTGGTAAGCCTGCGGTGGCATCGGTTGGAAGGCTCCCGGCGGCGGCTGCGGCTGGAAGGCGGAGGGTGGCTGGCCAGGATGCCCCGGCTGACCAGGGTGTCCCGGAGGCGGCTGTCCCGCCATCTGGACCTGCTGCTGCTGCTGCTGCACCTGCTGTTGCTGTTGCTGCACCTGCTGTTGCACCTGCTGCTGCACCGCCTGCTGCTGCTGCTGCTGCGGATTGGGCGGCTGCTGGGGCGGCGCCTGCTGGTAGCCACCGTAGGCCTGCGGCGGCGGCGGCGGTCCAGCCGAAATGTACATCTGCATCTGTCCCGGCGGGTAGCTCAGGTTGTGGTGGGCGTGCGCATAGAGGCCCTGGCAGAAGCTGTACGGCGGATACGGCGCCAGGCCGAGGGGAGCCAGGGCGGCCACGCCCACCGGCTGGAACTGGCCCTGCGGATTGGGCAGGGCGGAGCCAACGACGGGCGGTGGCACGGCAACGGGAAGTCCGCCGGGTCCGCCGGGACCACCGCCAGGCACACCCGGCACATTCGGCATGCCCATCTGCTGCTGTTGCTGCTGCTGCTGCTGCACCTGCTGCTGCACCGCCTGCTGCTGCTGCTGCTGTTGCTGCTGCTGCTGGAGCTCGTGCTGCTGCTGCGACTCGATCAGCGCACTCAGACTCACCGCCGAGTGATCCATGGCGTCGTCGTGGGGGTCGTGCTCGCTGTTGTTCGGCGTGTTCCGCATGTACAGCTCGTACCAGTAGCGGGCCACCTGGAACAGCACCTCCGGATAGACGCCGCCGCCCTTGGCGGCCGTTTCCACGGTGAGACAGGCCCGCTCCAGCATCAGATCGCTCTGCTCCTTGCACTGCAATATCGCGCGCTGGATCTCGTTCGGATTCAAAGCGGCGGCATGGGGCAGCACGGAGAGCGCGAGCTCCGCCGCCGGGTACACCATGTTGCTGTCCCAGCCACGCGACGCACGATCCGCCATGCCCGCGGCCTCCGGTGGCGTCAGGTGAGCCTCCCAGGTGTCGATCAGGAAGCTAATCGCCGGCGCCCCAATCTCCATCGCCTGGCCGAGGATCCAGGAGACGTGCGAGGAGTACGTCCGCGACAGCCAGTTGGGACTGACGCAGTTGTGGAGGCCGAGGGCGTAGAGGCCCAGCTGGAAGGCGCACATGTGGAGGGCGCGGTGCGGTCCGTGGTGGTTCTGGCTGGTGCTCGCCTGCGTGAACAGCGACGTGGAGCTGTTGCCGCCGGCCTTGTTCAGCACCGTCTTGGCCAGCTCGAACATGAAGTGGGCACTGGCCTCCGACGGCTGGTTGGGTATCGAGGGGTATGCCCTCTTCCCCTTGTACCTGCTCTCCTTGCTGCGGCTGCTGCTGGAGCTGCCGCCATTGGCGGCATTGCCTCCATTGCCACCGTTTCCGCCGCCGCCACCGCCGCTACCTCCGCCTCCTCCTCCGCCGCCGCCGTTGCCACTCGGATTATTACCGCTCGGATTCGTGGCCGTGGTGCTGCTGCCGGAATTGGGTGTCCCAGTGGTTCCGCCACCACCACCGGCCGCATTCGGTGTGGGCACCATGCCCCCCTGGCCCCCCGACTGGCTGCCACTGCTGGCCATGCTCAGGGCGCACATGCTCAGCTCCAGCTCGGCGCTGGTCGAGCTGTGGGGTCGACTGTTGCCACCGACACTGCCATAGTCCGCCGGCAGCAGCTCGCACAGATTGGCCACCGGATTGCAGCCGGAGGAGGGGCATCCGGCGGAGGAGCTGCCGCTGCCGCCGCCGCTGCCGTACTCGTGATGCTCCTCGCGGCGGGTGGGCTGATTGCTCGGCGTCCGCACCGGCGGGTTGCTCGAGTAGTAGGCGGGCAGGAGCGGCGCCTTGAGCAGCGTGTGTATGTCCCTGTCCAGCAGCTTCTCCATGATCTTGGCTATCTTGCGCGGCTCGTCCTTGTAGTGGGAGAGCAGCGTCAGTGCGAGATCTCCGCGCTGCCGCCGCGTGCCCTCGCAGAGCAGCGGATGCTCTGCCTCCGAAACGTTTGCCTTGAGGCCGAGGGCGGCCACGGCGGCGTCGAATCCCAGATTCTCGTCGCTGTGCGGCTTGTAGAAGAGCAGTCGGCCGCCGGCGGTGACCAGGGATTTGCCAGCTGCTCCTGCTGGACCTGCTCCGCCAGCTCCTCCCGAACCTCCCGGCATGGCGGCCGAAGAGCCTCCTCCTCCTCCGCCCACGGGGCTGAGGAGCACCAGGGCCTCGAATATGAAGGTGGCCAGGTTAATCGGCAGCAGGGCTTCGCCTCGCGTCTTGAACGTTCCGCTGCGCAGCTGCTCGGCCCGCTCCCGGATCACCTGGAGCTCCGCCGAGCCGAGGGGCAGGCGCTTGAGCAGCGCCAGTATGTCCGCCTCCTGGTTGGCCAGCTTCACCTCCAGCGGCTTGGTGCTGGCCGGCGGCCGCGGCATCTCCAGGGCGAACAGGCATATCCGGAAGCCGATGTGGTAGTGCTCCGAGTTCTCCGACAGCACCGTGCAGAGGAAGGCGCACTTGGAGAGCGTGGCGGAGGCCACCACCGTCAGCTGGTGCGAGATGGGATTCACGTTCTGTTTCTTGCCCTTGCGCTTCGGCGCGGGCGGCAGTTCCAGGAGCAGATTGGGCGGATTGGCCAGCATTTGCTCGGCCAGGCGCACGGCCAGGATGCAGGCCTCGCTGCCATGCCCGTGGGCATGCAGGCCCTCGGCCCTGGCCAGCAGTATGTCCCAGGCATCCTCCGTCGGCCGGACATTGGAGAAGACGTGCGGCTTGTCACTGCAAGCGGCCACAGCGGCTGCCCGGGCCGCTGCCAACGATGATGATGATGCGGCGCTACCGCCGGGCTGATCCACCAGCGATGGAGCAGTCCCAGCCAGTCCCAGCACCGATAATCCTCCAGCCACGCCGGCCGGCGACAGGTGGTGATGATGGTGATGGTGGTGGTGCGGTGTGCCGGGCATCAGTGCTGCCGGAATCGCTGCTGAGGAGCCGCCGGCCGCCAGGGCGGCACGAGCTGCCGCAGAAGTGCTGGGCACGGGCGTGAGATCTCCGCCAGCCGATGAGCCGCCGGCTCCTCCTCCTCCTGCGGCGTCTACTCCAGCGCCGTCAGTTGCCCCTCTACCGCCGCCGCCGCCGCTCTCTCCTCTGCCAGCTCCTTGGTTGAACTCATCGCTGCTGCTGCTGAAGGACTCATCCTTGCTCAGGCGACGTGGCGTTTGCTGCACGTTTGCTACTGGGCCAGCGGCCAGCTCTTGTCCTGCCATGAGCATCGAGGACGTCGAACTGTTGGAGCTCCCGGATGCCGTCGAAGCGGACGAGGACGCCGAGGAGGCGGACGATGTGTCCGAGGTGGAGCATGCCTGCTCCACGCCCACTGCTCCGCCGACGACACCCACTGGCTGGTCGTCCTTGCTCTGCTGCGAGACGGCATCGAAGCTGCTCTGTGAGTCCGACTCGGTCAACGCGGAGGAGGACTTCTGGCCAACGCCAGACGACGTCGCCGCCTGCCCGGGCGGACAATAGTTGTGGCTGCTGCTGGTGTCGCCGCCGAAATCGTCGTTCTCACAGAATCCCTCGCTGCTGGCACTCGAGCGGTTGCCATCAGCTCCACCAGCTCCACCGACGCCGCCGCCAGTGACTACTCCTCCTACTACACCTCCTCCTCCGCCTCCTCCCTTGGAGATGACCACAGAAGCGCCGACACTGGGCAGCAGCTGCTGCTGTGCGGCATGATTTGGGTCGCCGGAAGCAGACGCTGCTCCGACAGCTACACCAACTCCAGCGCCCATTTGTGGAGCTCCGGGAGTGGCAGAACCACCGCCGCCGCCGCCGCTGCCGCTGACCAGACCCGAGGGAAGCTGTCTGCTGCCGGATGCTCCGCCGCCGGACAACACGGCCGAGCCGTCGAGGTCGCCCAGATTGTTGTAGAAGCGCGACTCGCGGAAGGGTCGCTCCAAGCGCTGCTTGAAGGCGCCCGGGTGCAGGCCGTGGTCGCTGGAGGAGCTGAAGTAGTTGTAGTGCTTGTTGTTCGTCATCACCGCCTGGGTGGCATTCAGCTGGCCGGGATTCACAGACTCGCCGGACTTGGGGTCCGTGTGCTTGAAGCAGGTGAAGGGCGAGTAGTAGATGGGATTCGTGTCGTGCGTGTGGGTAACGCCCGCAATGGGGTAGTCCTCCCAGTCCAGGTAGCACGCCTCGATGGCCGGCTTGAAGCCGATGAAGAGCTCCGTGTCGGAGCGCGAGTTCTGCTGATGCTTGTTGGTGTACGACGACGGCATCATCCGGCTCTTGACCACGCGATCGAGGATCTTGAGGTGCCAGGCCGTGAACTGGGCGTGCAGCATGTCGCGCTCGTCGGGCGCCAGGCCCGGATTCAGGGCGGCCAGACGCCACAGGGCCACAATCTCGTCGCACAGCGAGCTGCAGGCGTGCTGCAGCGCCGTGGAGTTGGAGTGCGTGTTCGAGTGCTTGCCGCCGGAGTGGCCGTGGGAGCCCATCATGAGCGCCAGCTTGGTCTGGAACCACCAGATGAGGATCTGGTCGCAGGACATGCACTCCTCCGTGATGATCTCCAGCAAGCGGACCGCGTTCCGGTCGCAGCGCCGGTACATCTCTCGCACGATCGACAGCAGGTTCCACATGCCCTCCGGTTCGCGTCCCCTCAGCGGTCGCAGCAGCGAGGTCCACTCGGCAGCCGCCGGCGGTGCAGAGTTGGTCAGATAGTTGACATCACTGCGGGTGTGGAGAGGGAAAGGAAAAGGAAAAGGATGATGTAGAGATATATCGATGATATATCGAAGGTGCAAGTTCGATAACATATCGAAATTATCGTCAAGTTCGATTAAACGAAGAGGGAAATGTCGAACAATGTCGCGTTTAGTTTAAAATAATTAAAAATAATGGAAAATTCGATCGATGTTATAGAAAAATATTCAAAAATTCGTTTTATCAAACAAAATATCGATTTCTCGCACATGAATCGCAACTTTCCCCTCAATTATCAATATTATTTCGATTTCGATTTCAAGAAAGATCCTCTCACCTAAACACTATCGGGGCGGGCAGACAGAACTTGATGAGGATCCGCTTGATGTTGTTGTGCAGCGTCTTCTCGTCCAGATACCAGCTGGTCTGGTCATTGATCGAGGCCCCGGCCGTGGGATCGGGCGCCCCGCACACGGTATTTATCGCCGTCGGCTGGGCACTGAGCAGCTCGTCCAGCAGACGCTGAGCCGTCGGCAGGATCTGCTGGGGCAGCTCGCTAATCAGATACTGGGCGAACTTTTGCAGCTGGTCGCGTTGCAGGCGAGTCAGCGACTCGGACACCGGTGCTCGCAGGCACACTTCCTGGGGCTATGGTGGAGAAGAGGTCGTTATTTGATGTGAAGCGTGAAAGGATTGAGTGTAAGTACTCACGCAATGAATGCGATGCAGACAAACGGCGACCACGTGGGAGCACCAGTAGGCCGTCGAGGTGCAGGTGCAGTTGCAGGAGGAGATGCGCCGTCGGTCAAAGGTCACGGCCACATTGAAGTACGCCCGCGGCGTCTGATTAACCACGCTGGCCGACAGGTGAAAGCCTGCAACAACAACATCCAACATTATCCTCCATTTGTTAATTAAATTCAAGTAAAAGCAAGCAACTTTTTACCTATCTGCAGCGGATCCTTGACTGCTCGCATCCGAAACAGCTGATCGCCGCGATTGAACTCATCCGCCGAGCTATTGGCCAGACATGAGTACAGCCGGATGTCCTCCTCGTTGTCCGGAAAGCTCCAGAATGCAATGCGCAGCTGCAGCTGCTCGGGCACCGGCGGATACACATGCTCCACCAGTTCAAAGGGTATGTAAGAGGCCACACAGCGGGCGGCCAGTTCGGCCAGTGTGGAAACTTCTGGGGAATAAACGGAGGCAAAACATTACACAAGGGATTACTTGAGAGGGGGAAAATGCAAGTGATCATTGGGAATTCCCTGGGATTCAAGCCAGAATTAACCCATAAACACTCTCATTTATTCCAGGAGTTCGAGAGAAAAAAACACTTATTCCATATTTCTAGTGCCACCACCACACCACACTCATTACACACTCGCCGAGCCACAAGACACACCACATGGGCATTTCGTTAATTAAAGAACTTTTTCGTGCGACAACCGACAAGCGAAGGAACGAAAGAACGAGGGGCCAATGACCAGAGAAGAGGGGTCACCACCAGCTATGTTTTACAACTTGTTTGCTGTTCGTTCAGAGATACATATATCTGTACTAGGGAATATCATGCGTAAAGCACCCTCAATTCGCTCCATTTGGAAAACTCTTCCCTAACTCGCTTGGGGATCTATTATTCCCCTTACCCTTTCCCACAAAACAATCAATCCCTTTATCAGCTATCCCCAAATATATCCTAGAGCTAAAAGCGATGTGGTTCCCACAGAAACTGGAGACTTGGCCAGATCGAGCAGTAAAGTTATAAAAACAAATAGATTACGGCCAAAGCCTGGGAGTAAGCAATTTAAACTGAAACCCTGCGTAAACTGATGTTCCCGTGGCTGCTGCTGCTGTCACTATCTCAGACGTCTTCGGCAGCGCCATTCGAGTTGTAGATAAACAAAAATCCAACGAATTGGCTTGCAAATAAACAAATGGCCATGGCGGCAAAGACCAAAGGGGAGAGGAGACCGAGACCGAGAGCAGCAAGAGCAGTGGCCTGCATTTTAAAGGTCTCGTTCCCATTGCCTTTAAGCGCAAAACGCGTAAACGTAAAACGCAAAAAACAAACAAACAAACCAAAGTCAAAGCAAAACAAAGAACATCGGGGCGCTATTATTATGTGGTATATACGGTGGAGTATGCTGTTCCTCCTGCCCGCTGATGATGATGATGCAGTCGCGAAGCAAAAGGTTCAAGTTCGCCCACGCGAATTTCTTGTTTGCAGAATCAAATATTCGCCACGACCAGAGATATCGGAGATTTCGCTTTCAATTAGCTCGAGAATATAGAAATACACCTGGACGGGATGTGAGTCATATAATTGCATTGCGATGGCAACTGGAGGGTTCCAGTTTTGGTTGTTCAAATTTAATCACAGCTTTTCTTTCGCCTTGAATCGATACTTGACCAATTAAGTAGAAATTAGAGGGGAATCCCTGCTTTAACTATGTATTTTGCACAACTTTTTAATTCAATTTTGCCAAAAATACTTTGAATTTCTTAGAAATCAAACTGAAAACTGGTTTTCTTTTTGCCTCTTCCAACAAATCACATATCTGCGATAAGTATCTATGTTTTTACAAGTATCTTTAGGATTTCGAGGTGGTTTTTGATGGCAGAACATCTTTAGAAAATCTTTTCAAAAAGTTAACGCGGAAAGAATTAATTATAAATATAAAGTTCGCTTTTTAATGTACACATTTTTAACTATATATATTATTTTAACCATATATTTTCTTTATTTATATTTAATATATTTAATATATTATTTTTTGAAGAAATTAAGAAATTAAAAGCAGCCATAAAGAAGCCAAATATTCCACATTGAACCGGGGGGAAGCTCTCATTGTTTTGTTTGTTTGTTTGTTTGTTTTCTTTCGCTCGTTCGTTCGTCGGCCCGTTTGCTCGCTCTCATTCTTCGCGCCCTCTCATTCTTGTGCCCCTCTTCCTCTCCCCATCGACGACACCACCACCTCTCACCCTGCTGCCGTCGCTTAATTTTCAGACACTTTGGCACCAGTTTATTCAAAGTCATTTTCCACAAGAGCATTAACTCATTGCTCATGCCTGTCCTACAGCAGCGGTTACACGGTTAGCCCCACCAGCAGTTCAATTAAATTAAAGATAACCTTGAAACTACAAAGTATTATAAAGATAACGGATTCAATATATTGATTCCTTAGAGTTCGAGAAACTGCAATGCCATTGCCATTGCCATTTCCAAATATAAACTACTTAAAGATGAACAAAAGTCGCTTATTATTGTTACTTGAGAAATCGGAAAAACGCTTGTTTTAATTCGATAACAAGTTAAGTTAAGTTAAGTGCACCCCGTGTCCTATTTAGGTGACACCAAGCAGCAGAGAGATGGGCATTGATCTTGAGTTCCCCCCCAGATCGCTGCATGAGTCAGATTGATTTGATTGAAAGAGAATAAGGTTTAATAACCGATCCGATGTGTATATTCAAGGCTATTGCTTCCCCTTCAAACAGGTTCGCAGCACTCTGCTTTGTTTGTTGGCGTCTCCTCCTCCTTTGCTTTGAGCTTGGCAATCCCATTTTCCCCTCCTTTCGGCACATTTTGTTTGCATTTTAATTTGTTTTCCATTTCCAGGCAGTGCACTGGCAGGGCGCTTGTAACAATAAAGATGAGAATACATAACCCAAAGCCTCATGCTCCAGTTATTTTTGTTATTACTGAGCAAACTCGCTTTTGGCGTTGCGTTGCGTTGAGTTGAGCAAGAGAGGTGCCAGAGTTGACGAGCTGTCGAGTTGCCGAACTTCTCCCCGGCGAATGCATTCGTCACACTCTCGCGTACTGCTTTGTTTTTAGTGGTAAAATATGCTTTATGGCTTTACCAACTTGGGGGACATATGTTAAGAGCACCCTGGTGGCGACAATTTGTCCCATATCCCCGAACACCAAATGCCCAGTTGTTCTTAGCAACATTGCCTTGTTAGATTTAAGTAATTGTTATAAAAGCACAATTGGACTCATTGACTTGTCTTTGAATATAAAGATATAAAGATATAAAGATATAAATATATAAATATATAAATATATAAATATATAAATATATAAATATATAAATATATAAATATATAAATATATAAATATATAAATATATAAATATATAAATATATAAATATATAAATATATAAATATATAAATATATAAATATATAAATATATAAATATATAAATATATAAATATATAAATATATAAATATATAAATATATAAATATATAAATATATAAATATATAAATATATAAATATATAAATATATAAATATATAAATATATAAATATATAAATATATAAATATATATATAAAGATATCCAATTGACAGTCGGTAAGATAAGCGTCTTGGAAACAGATGATGATGCGGGGTTTGGGCCTACTTTCCTTTGACTCTGTTAACAATCTTTCGCAGGTGATAAAATGCAGAAAACTATCTTTACATTATGCCCTAATATTTCGGAATTTGTCCATTATTTTTAAACAAATTTAGGTTGGTCGGCACAAAAAGCTCGCTCGAAAGCGATGTAAACTGACACAGAAAAGGGGTCGAAATGCCAACAAGCAGTTATGCCCCTGTGTGTGCGTGTGTAATGTGTTGCATATGCTATGCTCTAGTGCTGTGCGACTGCGGAAGTGCATGAAACTGATATGCAGGGCAAAGAAAGAAAAAAAAACTGCAAAATTAAATTGTGAGCTCGGCTTGTTGCCGCGGCGACTGGTCGCAGTTTCAGTTCGATACGAGACTCGCTCGACTCACTAATTAGATGATGACATGTGGCAACGCCGAAGCCGCCGGGCATTAAAAACATGCATGCACACGCTCACCAGTGCACCTGAACCGCTAAATTGCATTGTCAGCAGTTCAGCGTGACCATTCCACGGCTACGGTTTATTCGGGGTCATTGCATGAGCTTCGTATGGGGGGCTTAATTACTTTAAAAATGCCTAGTGATAGGTTTAGTTGTTGCATCTTAATATTAATTTCAGTTTTAGAAGGATCCCTTAATCAAGGATACATTTAATCAAATGACCTCTCGGGGGGGTTGAAAGCTTGCTGATTTAATCAAAACGTTCTGAAGAGTGATTTCTTGGTCTCCTCAGGGTGTTTCCAGTAAGAAAAACATATTAAATATTTTCATATTAAAATAATGCCCCAATTCGAATCCTAGCTGATAGCTACTGCTAGGCTGTAGCAAGGTGCGTCCATATCGTCGCCTTCAGTCTTGTTACATCCCCCTTCGGGCAGGTTTTGGTGGAATCGTGGCGTGGTGGCGTGGAGGTATCCTTGAAAAGGTTCTTCGACACAACAAAAGGGGGCTCTAGAAGGAGACGTCGACGTCTGCGTTGTTCAGCTGGCAGCGACGTCGTTTTAAGGCTATATATATTTTTTTTTCCGTTGCGGTTATTATGTCTTTCGAGCATGAAAATGCAGCTGGCTTTGCCCTTGCACACAATCACACACACACACACAACTAGCCCCAGCAATTTTCCCCTCAAAAAATGAACTCACTTCTATGGGAAGCAAAGATCTGATAGATCCAATATCTGTCTTGCACTAAGATATAATGCAAATGTTTACAAATATTTATCAATTGACTAAAATAATCCTAGCAACTCTTCTTTGTGGCTTGCAAGCAGTGCTACGCAACATCACACGGACATTGTCCTTCGACTGCCTGAGCTCCTTTGGCCTCCCCTTTCCACCTACATATGTTTGTGCATATTTATATATCCATATGTATTTCCCATTGCTTCAAGGCAACGAAGCAGAGACAAAACGAATGCTGTATAGCTGCGGAAACGAGGAAAAGAGGGAGAAAAGCGAGCAGAAGAGGACGATAAACTGCGCAGTCGCAGCCAGATATTACAAGGCGATAATACTGCGACGCGACGTCGTCGGCGCACAGGATACCAACCGAAAACTGTTGACCGGACCACCGACCTGAGACGTGTAAAAAACGTTTCCTTCAGCGGGTCCAAAAACAATGCACTTACAGACACACGGACAAAAAGCAAAAGGCAAAAAGACACAAGTAATAAGCCACAAAAAGACAAAGGAGAGTCAACGGAAAACAAAAAACAAAAAACAAAATGAAGAAGGAAAACGAGAACGTAGCCAGGCTAAAAAGTCGTGATTTTGACTTTAACGATAAGCAGAGGATATCGAGGAAAGACAAGGCAAGGCAAAAAGGAAAAAAACAAGAAAAGACAATTGCAAGCAAAGCAACAACAATTACAGAACTGTTGTTGCTCTGTTGCTCTGCCTTTAAGCCAATTTTACAGAATTTACCAACAGCGAAAAGGTCATGCGTATAATTTCAAGCTACACAACGTTGCCAGACTGTAGCACTTAAGGCCTATTTACACGCAATGAAGCAACAAAGATATCAAAGAGCTAAAGGATGAAGCACTATCTAGGCATTATAGATATAGATATTCTAGATACTAAGCCTTTGTAAGAATAACCCATACCAACAATGCTTTAACAGCTTGAAAACACTACAACTTTCCAGCTGATTACGAAGAAACAAATGTTTAGTTATAAGTTTCGAATCTCTGAGAAACTTTAGGATACCGGATAAAATAATTTTGGATTGGAACCAAAATGTAATATATTTTATAAGAAAAAATTTGAAATGTACATCTTATCCACCCTACAAATTTTAAACTTTACAGTAAGGACCTTTAAAGGCATACTGTCTAAGAAATTAGAAAGCCATGTTTAAAATAATTAAACTGTTAATCAAACGCACAATTTAGAAAACGTATGTTCACTCGCTAAAAATCAGAAAATAAATTCCCACACTTCTTATTCGAAAATCTTGTTAATTTCTTTGGAGTCTAAAGAGATTAGATCCTAAACACTCACCATAATATCTGCCGCAGGTGGAGAGGGTTCCCATTGCCGCCGCACTGCCGCCCGGCGTACACGATCCGGAGGCACCTGCTCCGTTCAGGCCCGCCCCTCCATATGACGCTGCGATTCCGAGGCCATTGGCTCCGGATCCGACACCGGCGCCGGGTCCAGTACCGCCTAAACCGCCGCCGGCAGCGCTGCCCGCAGCGTTGCTTGGTTTCTTCCAGCCGCGCCAGTTGTTGCAAAGCGATTCCGGCTCAGAGCTCCAGCTGCACAGAGAGTCCTCCTCGAAGCGAATCGAGTCGTCGAAGCTGAAGCGGTCCATCTCCTCCTGATTCCATTCGTTGGCTGCCGCTCCGCCAGCATTGTTGCCACCGCCGCCGCCGCCACCTCCTCCGTTGCCGCCAGCAGCTCCTTCGGCGCCAGCGCCGACAGCAGCCGCTCCTCCGCCTCCGCCAGGATTGTTGCTGTTGTTGTTGTTGCTATTACGGGCAGCGGCTGCCACTGCCCCGCCCCCTCCGCCGCCAGCTCCACCTGCGTCGCCTCCTCTGCTGTTGTTGCTGCCGTTGCGATTCGCCAGCGTGAGGCTGAGATTGTATGTGTCCGCTGTGTGTGTGTGTGTATGTTTGTGTGTGCAGTGCGAGTGAGTGATTGCGGGTATGTGTGTCGCCTGGCTGTGTGTGGGACCGTGTTTACAGTTGCTCCTTCAGCTGCTTCTGCTTCCTCTTCTGCGCTCGTCCGCTGTGTGTTTTGTTTATTTTCTCTGCTTTGCGATGCTCTGCTCTTCTTCACTCTCCCTCTCTTTTCGTTTTGGATGGATGTATAATGGATCTCTGGATGTCAACGCTCAATTTAAAATCGTGTAAAAGGCGAATTTCGTTGAGCGTTTCGCGATTTTCTCTCTTGCGTAGCGTACTCTCCAGTTTCTCTATTTTCCTCTACGTTCTCCGTCCTCGGTTCTGTTCTTCGCTTTCTGTTATCTCCCGTTGTCTACTTGATTTGCCTTTGTTTAATTAGTTATTACTGTATATTTATGCTTAAGGATTTCTTTTAAATTGATTTAAAAACTATTTTTATGTTTATGTACAAAATACGTTCAGTGCGCCACTGCCTCGGTCTCTGTCTCTGCCACTGCCACTGCCACTGCTTCTGCCCCTGCCTGCGTCGACTGCGACTGCGACGGCGACTGCTATTGTTTGTTGTCGTTGTTGTTGCATGTGAACTTTTCGTACCCCCCACCGAATAAGAGAGAGCGAGATGCGACGACTGCCAAAAATAAGAGCGGGAGGGCGATGGCGATGGGGAATGTCGTTGGCGAGGGACACCGGGATGGCCAATTTGTGGAGGAGACGTCTCTGGCGTTTGCTTTCGGATTTTCTGCTTCTTCTGCTGCTACTGCTACTGTTGTTGCTGCAGTTGCTTCGCTTTGCCGCTCTTCCTCTTCTTTTCTCTTCTCTTTGCGCCTGTCCGCCCGCTGGGCTCAGCTCCGCTGGGCAACCTTTAATTATTTTTTCACTTCTATGCTTTGGCTCATCTTCATCGTCGCTCCTGTTTTATCCTGCCTGCGCGGGCTCTATTCTCTGTTCTCTGCCGCCCTCTCTTTCTTTCCTTCTTTCACTCACTCACTCACTCCACTCACACATAGAGCAGCAGCAGCAACAACGGCGCACACAACATCAATATATTGGATATATATATATATCCACACTTTTTCGCGTGTGTGTGTTTGTTTGTGTGTGCATGCGTGCGCTCGCTTGTCGATTTTCACTGCTGCCTTTTTGCCTTCTTTCTTTGTGTATATGCGCTGCGCGTTGCGTGTATTTGTTTGTATTTGGATCTGCGGATGTGTGTGTGTGCTGCACGAACGAATGCGTTTAAGGCGAACGTTGAAAAGACCTTTTCCTCGATTTCGTCGACCGTTAACTAACCCGCGATTGCACGCCCGTCACCCAAGCCCCGGAGCCGTTGATGGGAGCCCGAGTAGCAATTTCCTTGACTTTATGCACGCTTTTCGACGAGTTTCACACGGGCTTTGTTTTTCGCATTTTATCGTGTTGATAATGTATCAAAGTATCGATATGAATACATCGTTTAAAAATTGCCAGACTTTAAAATGACCAGCGTTTTAGTGTGTCCAGATACCGAGTGCGGATTTATCTCCATTTCGATTTCGCGCCACATCTGGCAACACTGATCAACAACCCTAAACCGTTTTACCGGTTCGTCCATTTTACCGGTTCGTCCATTCGCTAGCATGGTTCCGAAGACGGGGTGGTGACGTCGGGTTCGCGTCTCAGATAATGTTTACCGAGAATATATCGATATCAATACATCGTTTAAAAACTCGCCAAATTGCCAGACTTTAAAATGACCAGCGTTTTAGTGTGTCCAGATACCGAGTGCGGATTTTTCGCACCATTTCGCACCAAACGGGTAATGTCAATATATCGATATACTTTTTTAAAGATGGTATATTTAGATAGTGATTTTTTGTTTGCCCAAGTATAGTAATTGCGATATTTTTATTTGATTTTTTATATACAGCGGCTAAGCGGTAAAGCGTAAGTGCCAAAAAAACAAGACTACACGCTTACAACAGCAATGGCTTACAATATCCAATGGGAATGTTACAAGCGGCGTAGGACTCCCAATCGGTAATTATTTTGGGATAGATTTTGAATCATGTGTAAATTGGTAACAGAACGTAAAGAAACAGCATAACCGAACTGGGAAGTAGATTCGATTCCACTCCATGGCAACTGATCGAACTGAATGTACGTTACGTTTTTTAAGACGTAAGTAATCAAAAGTGAGGCCACACCGAGCCGTAGCAGCAAGCTTGTTAGTACTGCAGCAAGTAGCTTTTTTTCATTCTATTATCCGATAGTACCTTCTCTATGCCGAAGTTTGTTTTTCTTTTTTCCGTTGAGTTTCCCTATTTTCAATCTAAACCTGGTTTCGACCCGCGTTTTCAGGCGATTTCTGGACAAAACTTGGAGATCTTGGACCTGAACGGCTTGCTCCAGGACCCCCCAACTTTCCAGGATGTCTCTGACCGGACTCTGCATTGAGCTGCGTCCAAACCTTCGCAGCGGCGTGGTCTTCCTGCAGTTCGATCACAACATCGCCGATCGCAACGAGACGCGCCTCGTCATCCGGGAGCACAATGTCTACATAGCTGCAAAGTCGCCGGGCGGCGCCGCCTCCGGCTCCAGCAGCACCTCCAGCGACAGCGACAGCGAGACGGACGAGGACGATGCAGCCGAGGTGGAGTCCCTGGTCATCCGGCACGACTGCTTCGGCATGGACATCGGCTGCATTTCCATCTTCGTGGTCACCGGCAACCACATCAGCTTCCGCTTCAACTACACCCAAATCGATCTGGATGCCCTGGACGGCGGCGCCGTACAGGTGCCCATGGCGCCCCTACTCCTCTCGTGCCGCGAAAACGAGCCCATCACGCTGACCTGCCGCGACTGCAGGGCGACATTGGTGGAGGAGCGGAGTTACCGCAGGCTGCGCGAGTTCCCCAGCTGCGTGGTGGATCCCAGCGAGTTCTTCTGCCACAGCCACAGCCACGCGAGTCCTGGTGGATGCGACAGCAGCGAGAGCAAGGCGCCGCCGCCGCTGCCGAGCCTGGTGCCCGGCGCGACGGACCTCTTCTACGGCCTCAACTACGTGGTGGTGAGCATGAATCGGGACCCAGGTCCCAGCATCCTGAACCGCGACGATCACTTGTACTGCAAGCGCTGCATGCGTTACCTGGGCGTGGCCATGTTCAATGGGTCGGCGGCCCGCCTCTGGGCCGACGCCGTGCGATGGCTGCCAGGCAAAGAAGGTGGTGGAGGCGCCACGCCACGCCACTTCTTCCAGAGCTCCTCGATGACGCAGCTGGTCAAGCGACTGCTGTACTCGCTGTGGCCGCAGCCCCTGCCGCAGCTCTGCCTGAGCACCAGTCGCGCGGTGCTGGTCACCTCGCTGCCCAGTCGCCGTCGCCACCAGTACATGTTCATCCATGTGGTGGAGTCGCAGCTGCGCGTGCTGCGCCGCATCCAGCCGGACTCGCAGCAGTTGCGCTGCTACCGGGCCTGCAAGCTCTACTACGGCGTCTTTGGAGGAGCTGGCGACGAGGGGCAGGAGCAAGAGCCACCGCTGCTGCAGCAGTGGCAGCAGGCACAGCAGTCGGTGCCCCAGATGGAGATCTCGCCGGGCATGTTCCAGACACTGCAGGAGCGGTTCGAGCTCAACACGCAGCTCATTCCGCATGCCTGGCGCCTGAACTCCGCCTCGGAGGGCCTGCAGCTGTCGTACTTCTTCTACGAGGACGAGGCGCAGCCGGAGGGCGTAGAAGAGGAGGCCGCCGCCGCCGCCACTCGACTGAGCAAGATGCAGCTGGATGATCAGTACGAAACGGACGCGGGGCATGCCAGCAGCGAGAGCGAGAGCGACGACGAGCATTCGGATTCGGACGAGGCCTCGACGGGGCACGGCCACTCTCTGGAAAGGCGCACGGCCATCAAGCGCTGTCCCACACCGCCGCGTCATAGTCTCCACCTCTCCACGTCCACCTCGTCGGCTTCCTCAGAGGATAAGTAGTGCGTGGGCTTTGTATCAAAACTCATCCTGCTGTCCGGGGAGCCGCAGGAGTTACTGTGGCTCTCAAATCGCTCTGAAAAGAAGGCTAAAAGTATATCAATTTATACATTTTACATGTTTCCGATCGATTTCCCTCCAATGCAAAGCACTTGATCTGTTTTTGTTGTGAAGAAAACTGTTCATTTCGTTTATTTCTTGACTCGTAAATCGCCTGGGATTTGAAATCAATTGGAAAGGCGCTCAGAGGGATGCCATAAAGTGGGTTAGATACCAAAAAACATTGTTAACTTTGCATTTATGGGCGCATTTCCAGGGATCTCAAATTCTCGGAAAGGCAACAAGTATTAGCTGGAATGGATGCTACCTTCTCTAGCACAAAGATTACGCGAAGGGCACTGTTAATGTTAATAACAAATGTGTATTGCTTTCGTACACTTGCAAAAGAATTTCCTTTATTTGGTTAAATTAGCAAAGAAGAAGGAGCAAATTTAATAACATTTAGTTTTAATTTTAACTTCAATTAAGTGTTAAAGTTGACCAAAAGAGCTTTCCCACGGGGGAATCACCCAAAAAACGAACTAATTAATTAACAAAATGTGAGGATAACCTTTGGAAATTAGTTAACCAGAAGTAAAATCAAAGTTAAGTTAAGTAATTCAAACGGAATAACATTATTGTCAGACATTTTCGAGTTGATTTCAGTTGCTAAACGAGGACTACGAGGAGGTAAATCTTATTGTTTAGCAGATTACTTTTGCAAACTCGAATGTTAATCTTAAACTGCACAGATATATGTACCATATATGTATATATAATAACTATATATTGATTGATTGATTGGGATAAAGTCAACGTGGGATGAATGTGAGGGAGGACGAGGACGAGGACAGCTAGAGCGACCCTTTCTGTGTCCTGCACCTGCACCCTCGACAAATGTGATTGAAGACGCGCCTTGGGTGTGATTCTCAACTTGTGTGTTTAGTTGTAAGCGAAACTCATGTGTTCCGAGGACAGAAGGCTGGCCAGGATCAGGCTGGGGGGAGAGATAACAATAATGAGAGGGAGAACGTAAATAAATAAAGAATTTAGTTTCAATACCTGGCTTTGAATTCGCTCCAAACCCATCTCTTTACTTGGCCAGGCGTCGCATCTGCTGCGTCTGCTCGCTCATGGCGATCTGGGCGTTGTCCGCCTGATTTATCAGCGCATCCAGCTTGTCCAGCTGCGAGTCCATTCGCTTCTGCTTGGCCGCCTTGGCGGCGCTCACCTCGGCCGCCGTCGGCGGTGGCTTGGCGCCCAGCACTGGAGGCGTCGCCACCGCAGGAGGACGATCCTCCTGGCCGGCTCCTCCTGCTCCTGAAGTGCCTGCCGTTAGATCCACTGACCCGGAACCGGCTCGTGAAAATATATTCGTCAGACTGCCGCAGGCCGTCTGCTTGAAGCGATTCAGCTTCTGTTGCGTGCTGGAGAGGATGCTGTTGAGTTCGCCCAGCTTCCCGCCCACGCCGCCCAGCGTTTCGTCCTGCTGTTCCAGCAGCTGAGACCGAGAGAGACGTAAGTAGTGGGAGACTTATAGCTGGGCTACTGATTGATGCTTACCACCGCCTCGGCGGCCTCCTGTTCGGCCAGTTCGTGCTCCAGCCTCGCCTGGCGCTTCCGCTCGAACTCGGCGCGATCCGGCGGCTGGAGGCCCAGGAGCTCCGCCCGCTGGCACTCTGTCTCGTAACTGTTGCTAATCTCCGGCTGCTCCGACATGCTGCTGCTACCTTCTACCCTTCGTCCGTTCGTTCTGGCGACTGCCATTCGACGGGCATCGATTTTTTGCCATGCTTCCATGCTCGTGGCCCCAATTCGTGGCGCATGCGCATCTTGGAGAGCTTCAGCTGATGCTGGGATGCTGGCTCCTTGTTAAACCAATTAAAGTAGTCCCCGGCACACGTCCAGTTCGCTTCGCTTCTCGCCTAATTATTTATTTGGATGCTGGCCAGGATCATATTAGAATTGCTAATAAAAACTTAACTCAAAGTGCGTTGAATGTCGGGGGGATCGAGGGATCAGGATCAGGATCAGGATCTGGGATCAGATCAGGTGTCCGCACAGCGCTCGTAGATCTGTATGTAGGACTCGGTGAGCGTGATCATCTGGGGCAGAATCTCGGTGACATGCAGGTCCTGCATCTCGTACCACTGGCCGTTGGCCTTGTGCAGAATGTGGGCGCGATAGGTGCCCTTCTTGGGGTCGCCGTCGTGCACAATGTTGGCCACCAGATTGTATTTGGTGTCCTTGACGTTGCTGTCCCGCTTCCGCATGCCCAGAATGTCGCCGAAGTCAACGTTCCTGAAACGGAGATTGCATTTAGATTCGTTTGGGATATTCAGGGGATTCATCAAAGATTCAGATTCAGGAAAGCTGCTCACTTGATCGGAAAGTTGACAATGGTGGGATTCTTCTCCAGGAAGAAGGTGTTCTTGGTGAAGCGCTTGATGTAGAGGATGATGAACTGCGGCAGGCGGGTGATCTCGAAGCGCTTCATAAAGTTGTCCTTGTACGTCTTGTACTCCTTCTCGGCGCTGCCGTTGAACTTGCCCAGCAGCTGGTAGAGATTCACCTGCGGAATGATGTTCTCGCGGAACTCGTCGATGAACAGCGGCGGCGGCGGCAGATCGCAGGTGAGGTAGATGAAGTTGGTGTGCTCCACCTGGTCCTTGTACTCGTCGGTGGCCAGCAGCTCCGCCTTGGCCGTGTCATCCAGCTCCACGGGCGGAATCTTGCGCGTGTATATCTGCATTTCGCCCAGAAAGATCTTGTAGAGAATCGAGGAGTTCGGCTGCTTGGTGCCCTTCATGGCGCGGTGCAGGGTGTTGAGGAACCAGGAGAGGAAATCGATGGGGTCGCCCTGCTCGGTGATCTGGAAGCGCTTGCTGGACCACAGCACCACCGCCTGGAGCATCTCGTGGGGCGAGACGTGCGCCTTGAAGTTGCGCGGATTCCACATCTTGCGCATCAGCTCGCCGAAGCGCTGGACGAGCGTGAACATGGAGTCGCCCGGCGGCCGCTTGATGTGTGCATAGTTCTGCTCCCGCAGGAAGTAATCGCGCAGAGGGCCCACGTGGGAGAGGGCGTGCAGCACCACGTTGCAGTAGTCGTTCGCCTTGATGTTGTTCAGGCCGACGATGCCGGGCAGATAGAGCACTCCGTCGACGGTGCGCGAGTGCTTCGGCTGCAGCTGGTCCAGCTGGGCGATCTCCTGCCGCAGGAACGTGGGGTTCAGCACGTACTTGATGTCGTCCAGCGAGGAGTCGATGATCTCGTAGTTGTCGGGCAGGCAGTAGAAGCGCAGGGTGTGCAGGTTGAGGAACACGTGGTGCGCCTCGCCCACGGAGTGCGTGTACGCGTGCGTGTTGGTGCCGCGTCCCTGGAAGTACTTCCCGCACACCAGGCACGCGTACACATTGATCCGGGTCAGCGAGATGGAGCACAGCTTCTCGAAATCAAAGTCCAGCATGTTCCGGTTGATGGTGTCCAGGTAGGGGCACACCCGATACTTGGGATTGAACACCGAGGGCGTCTCTGTGGGGGTGTGGACACGATTACTTTCCTCCTCCTCTTTTTCACTTGGATTCTCCACTTGTATATTTACCATCTTCCTCGACTGGATTCGCCGGCTTCTCCAGCTTCACGCGTTTGGCTGCTAAATGGGGCGAAAGTTGAAGATTCTGGTTACTCCAACGGCCGGAACTGTTAACTGGGCAAGCACTTACCTGTGGGTTGCGTTTGCGCCATTTCTTTAAGCCGGTTTAAGTCAATAAATCATTTAAAAATTAATTTGTTGTCGGCAAAAGTTGTTGATATCAAAATATTATCGATATTTTTCCGAAAAATCATATATTTATATAGGGGTTTATTGTGTGCCCAAATATCGAATAAATGTAGAAATACTACTTTACACGCATACATCAACAATGATGTAGAATGGCGTAGAGAATGGCTCGGAGCCACACAGTCCGGCAACGCTGCTGACTTAACGCTCGAAATTTAAAAATTTGTTGTTATCAAAATACCACATTTAACACATTTCTGGAAAGACCAAGAGAGAAGACTGGTAAATTAGCAAATGCTTCCATCTTGAAACTTTTCCATTGCTTTATTTAAACCTCTAATCTGCTGGGAATCCAGTTCAGCTCAGTGAAGTAGAAGTGCTCTCAAATCCGGATCCAAATCTATTTATAGTTAATTGTTTATCAACTTTAGGGAGAGCACTACCACGCTCTTTGCCTCCGCGGGAGAGCTGCTGCTGCGAGCCGCGATCGAGAAACGACCTTAAATGCCCTAGCGGGGAGAGCCAAAGCTCCCGATTCTGCTGGAACTCTGCCTCTCTCCAGTTCTCCGATCTCCGATGAAAGCTCCCCGCCGACCGGCTGGAGATTAGTTCCTCGATAAGAGATAAACACTACACTAACAGTCAAGTCCCAGTCCACACTGGGAGCAACGCATTTAATATTTAGATTTCAGAGAAGCAGCATGTGGACCGATCTCGCTGGCAAGGTGATCCTGGTGACCGGTGCTGGGGCCGGCATTGGCCAGGCCTTGGTCAAGCAACTGGCCAGTTCTGGCGCCACCGTCTTTGCGGTGGCCCGCAAGGAGGAGCAGCTCAGGGAGCTGGTCTCCTTCGATCCGGTGAACATTCAGACGCTGCAGCTGGACCTAAGCGAGTGGCAGAATGTGCGTGACGTCTTGGCCAAGGTGCCACTGCTGGACGGATTGGTGAACAATGCGGGCGTGGCCATCATCAAGCCGTTCGAGGAGCTCACCGAGCAGGACTTTGACACGTAAGTCGCAGGGAATTGTGATTTATGATGAGACTGAGAGAGAGATTCTCCTGTCAAAGAATGATTATTGAAAGCGGAATAGATTGGGAAGAACCATCATTGAAATGACCTCAAGGAAGCACAGCTGGAGGCTGCTTATTCTATGGAACAGTCAGAAGATTGCTTTGCTTAAAGCTGCTCCCAGCTACATTTTCTAGTGTCCAATTGTCCCGCTCTCTCTCTCTTTGCAGCCACTTTGATGTCAACATCAAGGCCGTGTTCAATGTAACCCAGGCCCTGCTGCCCCGCCTGCGGGATGGTGCCTCCATTGTCAACGTCTCCTCGATAGCGTCCTCGCGTTCCTTTGGCGGCCACACCGCCTACAGTGCCACCAAGGCGGCCCTCGATTCGCTGACCAAGTCACTGGCCCTGGAACTGGGCCCGCGCCGGATTCGCGTCAACTCGGTCAATCCCACGGTGGTGCTGACCAAAATGGGTCGCGACAACTGGACGGATCCGGCGAAAAGTGGACCCCTGCTGGCCCACATACCGCTGAATCGTTTCTGCGAGGTGCACGAGGTGGTGGACGCCACCGGTTATCTGCTGAGCAGCAAGTCCAGCTTCGTCAATGGCCATCACATTCTGCTCGAGGGAGGCTATGCCGTTTCCTAACGCTGAGAACTGAGAACTGTGAAAACTCGAAAACTCTGAAAACCCTGAAAAACTGATTACAAATAAAACGCCTTCGGTTATTGCTGCTGCTTAGACACTGCATACATCTCGTTTAATGTATTTCTGTTGTAAAATTTAGCTTAATTCTCGATTCTATAAACTAACTGGCAAGGGGAGCGAAGGAAAAAAATTGGTAAAAGATATTGTACAATTGTGTGTGCTCCCGCTTGCCTGGGTGTGTGTTTGCTTGAACCTTTGCCTTATTTGCACTTGATTTGGGTGTGATTTGGGTGTGATTTGGGGTGGGAGTAGACCGACCTTCTTCTAGGCACAAAGCTTGCCCTGCTGCTGCTGCTGGCTCTGCATCTGCTGCTGCTTCTTCTCGCGCTCGCGGCGCCGCAGCTTCTTGCGACGCCGATCGATGACGGCCAGCTCACCCTTGATGGTGTTGTAGGCCTTGCGCAGATCCTGGATCTGCTTGCGCAGGATCGTGATGCACTCGTCGGAGCTGAGAGCGGGATCTGTGAGCGAGTGAGTGGGCAGAAAGAAAGAGAGAGAGAGAAGAGGATGAGAATGCGGGTGAGGGAAGCCAAGAGAAGAAGTACTTACCCAGCTCCACGAGGAAGTTGTAGGGACAGGGACGCACCCCGCTCTGGTTTTCCACGATCGATTGCTGCAATTGCTGCTGCAGTTGCTGCTGCTGTTGCTGTTGCTGCTGCTGCTGCAGCTGGGTGCTGGTGGCCTGCGGCAACAGCAGCTGGTGGCGCGCACTCTGGCGTTGCTGCTGTTGCTGTTGCTGTCCTGCGATGGGCACAATGTTGTCCGAGTTGTCGTCTGTGTCAGAGCCAGCTGCAGGTCAGAAAGAGATTCCCTTAGCACTTCTCTTCTCACCTTCTTCTCACTTCTACTCACCTGTCGCTGTGGTCGTCTTCTGGCTGCGCATCCCCGACACCTGGCGACGCCGCTTGCCCAGCGACTGCAGCTGAGCGGCAACGGCAGCCGTTGCCTGGGCGCTCATCGGCACCTGCTTGCGGGTTCGCTTTCGCTTGCTCAGTCCCGTCGCGTCCTCGTGGTCGTGTTCGTGCTCTAGATTCTTCTTCTGCGTCTCCTCGCCACTCTCGTCCTCCTGGCTGGCCGAGTCCGGAGAACTGTTGGTGGCCGAGGGGTTCACCGCCTCCGAACTCGACTGCTGCTGTTGCTGTTGCTGCATTTGCTGTGCTTGTGGCTGCTGCTGCTGCTGGTGCTGCACCATGGCTCCTGCTGCTGCTGGCGGCGTGTCCGACGGTCCGACGGTTATCCCAGAGACGATGGCCAGCGCGGAGCCAATGGAGGCGGGCAGTATTTGCTCCTCCTTGCCGCCGTAGTTGGGCGCCGGACTGCCGGGAATCGTCTCTTCGCACAGCAAGTTGATGGACTGGTCGTTGTGGGGATCACTGATGAGGGGCGAGCTGGCCGGTGCCGCCACATTGAAGATCTCCTTGCCGACGGCGTGCATTACAAAGGGACGGCTCACCGCGGGCGAGCTCAACGGGAGCTCTCCTCCTCCGCTCTCCGTGTCGATTATGTAGCCGCCACTGGGCATCTCTGGCCCGGCTTGGAGCACACTGGTGGCCTGGTGCTGCTGCTGTCCCTGATGCTGGGCAAAGTTCGAGGGAACAACGGGTGCCACAACGGTGGTGGTCGTCAGCACTCCACCTCCACCACCACCGCCAACGCCAACGCCCGTATAGGTTTTCAGGAGCAGCCCGCCACCAGACACATCAGCGGCGCCCACCTTCGGTGCCGACTGGAAGGCCTTGGGTGAGATCAGGACGGGTGTGCCGGCTGCGGGTGAGCTTGACGTTGAGCCGGGACTTGGACGCATCACCGACGAGGCGGCGGCGCCTGGTACAGAGGCCACCATCAGAGCCGGGGTGGCCACCACCACGGAGGCGGGGATCTCGGGCACCACGATGGGAATACCAAACGAACTGAGGCTCGTCCTGGTCGACGACTCCTCCGACGATGGCTGGAGCTTGGCCAGCGGCGGCGGTTGGGTCACTGCGGTCACAGCGGTTAGCTTGCCGGCAAAGGAGCTGCCGCCACCCTCGGTGAGTTTCAGGGGAATCGGCGCCTGGATGCCGCCGGGCAGGGCTTTGCCAAGTTCCAGCTTTACGGGAGCAGAGACCGGCGGCGTGGCGTTGCTGCTGCTGCCGGTGGCAGTCTCCGTCTCGGCGGAAGTGACCGCTGTCACTGTCATTGTGGCGCTGTGCGTGGTCTGACCCTCCTCCTGCCCCGATCCCGGGCTCTTCTGCTCCCCCGTCGTCGTGGTGGTGGTGTGCTCCTCCGCTATCACGTCCTCGATGACCAGCCGCTGCTCGGAATCGGTGCTATCGATGGACTCGTCGTCGGAGAAGCCCGGCCCCGCGGTGGCCGTCGAGTTCGGAGTGTGGGCGGTGGGCGGGGTGCCGGCATTGGAGCTGGCCAGCGAGTGGCCGCCGCCCACCGGCGTCTTCCGCTGCTGGATGGCGCACTCCAGCTTCTGGATCGTCTCGCTCAGCTCGCTGTTCTTCGCCGGCAGCGAGGACTCCAGTATGGACTTGGTCTCCGGACTGCTGGTGGCCGGCCCGGGGCGGTAGAGCTCGCAGCCCAGCAGCGGACCCGTCTGGATCTTGAGCGGCTCGCTGAGAAGCTTCAGGGTGTCCAGCTTGATGGCCTGGCTGCTGCTCGGCTCCAGCTTGGGCGGCGGCGGAGGAGTATCCTCGGGTGCCTTGGCGCCAACTGTGGCCTCCATCTGTGGCTGTGGCTGTGGCCTGCTCCTGCTGTTCTCCACCTCCTCCTTCTTCTGGCTGATCGCCTTGAGCACCTTGTCCGCAATGGAGCTCGGCTTCTGCTCGTAGCTGCCGGCGCCGAGGTCGAAGGGTCCGGCCGCGCCGGCCAGCAGGATCTTCACGTTCTCCAGCTTCTCCAGCTTGTTGTCCTTGGACTCGCCGGAGCTGTAGCCGCTGCCCTCGTTGGAGGTGCTCAGCTCGAACACGTTGCGCGTCTCGATGAAGGGACTGCCCACGATGTGGGGAGCGGCCGCCGGCTGCTGCTTGGGCGCCTGCGGTGGCGTGCTCAGCTTGGGGGAGGCGGACACGGACGCGGCGGCGGCGGCGGTGGAGCCGAGTCCCGGAGTTGGCGGAGTGCCAGGACAGCTCAGGGCGGGCACTGGCACTGGCAGGGCCACGGGCGTCGTTGGCGGCGGTGGCTGCAGGGCGTCCGTGAGGGCGCGCGTGGTTTCCTGGACCGTCTGCGCCAGCTCCTCGTTGAGGGCGGTGATGTTGAGGTTGAAGCTGGGCGACTTCCTCAGCGCATCGAAGGGCGTGGCATGATGCGGGGTCAGCTGGCCGGGAATGGACATGGACATGGACGACGACGAGCTGTTGGCCGCTGGCGTAGAGCTCAATGCAGCTCCCGCAGATGCGGCTCCCGCTCCCGCTCCCGCTCCTGGTGGCGTCGTGTGCATCTTGACTGGATTTCCCACGGCAGAGGGCGCCGACTGGGGCACCTTTAAGCTGGGCGGCGTCAGCTGTTGCTTCGGGTTCGGGTCTCCCGGCTGAACCTGCTCCCTGTCCAGCTTTGGGTTCTTGCCCTTCTCCACACCCAGAGCGGCTTCCTTCAGCGGCGAACCCCTCTTCTTCGGCTTGGCGGCTGTTGGCGCTCCGCTCGAAATGGAGCCATAGCCGGCGGAGGAGGAGGAGGAGGCGGAGGAGGAAGAGGCCTGGTGGAGCTGGTGCACCTCTAGGCTATGCTGCATGGCGCTGGCCTTGAGGGCCTGCTTCCTGGCCGCCGAGCTGACCACGACAGCAGCAGCGCCGCCGCCGCCGCCAGAGGACGTGGTCGTAGCTGTGGCCAATCCCGTTCCGGTTGCTCCTGACCCGGCAGCACCCGATGATGCTGGCGGCAAGACAGCGGTGATTACCGAGGCAACTACCGAGCCGGGGGCTGCCGCTCCCGCTCCCACGCCGGCTGTTCCCGTTCCCGTTGCTCCCACCGAGGCCATGGGCGAGATGCGCTTCTCAAACTCAAAGGGTTCCGTGTCCTTGAACTCGTAAACGTCCGAGGAGAGTATCTTGCGCATGCTAAGTCCGGATCCAGCTGCTGCCGCTGCTGCAGCAGCTCCGCCACTGCTGCTGCTGTACTTGCTTTCCTTGACGGAGGAGCCGGTGGCCGAGGAGCTGCTGCTGCTGGCTGCACTGGCCGGGGGATTCGCTGAGGGTGCCCCCGCCGCGCCTGCAGCAGACACCGCTGCAGTTGTGCCGCTGCTTATCTCCAGCTTACTCATGTCCGGCAGGGAGCGAGTGGCGGAGGTGGAGCTGCCGCTCCCCGATCCGCTCGAGCAGAACGAACTGGACGACGAGGAGGAGGAGGAGGGCGAACAGGCTGCCGGCATCTCCACCTTCAGGCTGGCCACCGGTTCGGCGAACTTCTTCGGTTCCACGGCCGCCTTCTTCAGCGGCAGATGCTGCTGCTGCTGCTGCTCTGCGGCTGCCGTCTTCTTGCCGCCGAATGTCAGCAGCTTCTCCACAATCACCGACGTGTATTTGGCCGTGGAGGAGCCACTGGCGGCCTGCGCTTGCACCGAGGATGCGGACGCGTTCCCAAATCTAGCCGGAGCTATCAGGGTGGTGGGTTTAATGTCCGCCCCTGAGAGGAAGGGCGGCTTGCTCTTCGGCGGCATCGCCGCCTCCTCCTCGGCCTTGGGCTCCGCTTTGGGCTCCACTTTCAGCTGGGAAGATGGCTCCTCCTTGACGGCCGCCAGCTCGCGCTTGGGCATGAGCTGCTGCTGATCCTGCTGCATTTTCGAGGGAGTGGCGCCTGCGAGGGGCTCCCGCTTGCCGGCTCCCTTCGGCTGCTTGCGGTAGTCGGAGGACTGCGAGTCCTCGTCCGCATACGATTCCGTTTCCGAAGACAGTTCGGTGGAGCTGCGACTCTTGACCGCGGCGGACTCCAGCTTGCCGCCGGGCTCCTTCTTGACGACGTCCTGCAGCAGGGCGACGGCTGGCTCGGCGGCGGCGGCGGACGATGACGACGACGACTCGGTCTTGATGGCGGCATCCTTCTTGTTGCGCTCCTCGTGGGGCAGCGGGGTGTTCGTGAGGAGTTGTGGCTGGAATCCCTTGAGCTCCGACCGAATCTCGCTGAGATCGTAGTCCCGTCCCTTGGCGGAGGCGGCGCCACTGCTCATGGCTCGGTTACCGCCAGCACGGGATCCTCCGCGTGAGGAGACTGACTGCTGCTGCTTCGGCGGCTCCTCCTCCTCGTCATCCTCTTCGGAATCATCGCTGGGATCCTCTCGAGGTGGGGCCGTAGAGGAGGCACTGCTGGCCCCGCGACCCTTGCCCTGCTGCTGCTGCTGCTTGCCCGCCTGCGCCTTCTCCTTGGCTAACTGCTGCCTCTTTGGACGGCGCACTGGCTCATCGGAGTCCGAGTCCGATTCGGTGACCATCGAGGCGTCTGAGGTGCGGCGGGAGGACGTGGTGGTGCCCGGCAGGACGCGCGTCGGCCGCTTCTTCATCCCCTGCTGCTGCTGCAGGTGCTGCTGCGAGGCAGCTGGGGATTTGGTGCGTCCCGTGGCAGAGGCCACCACCGAAGAGGGCGTCGTTGAGCGGGGCGGCATTGAGTCGCTGCGACCGCGTCCACGCTTGGCGCCAGCCGATGTTGGGGTCTTCACCACGGCGGATGAGAGCAGGGAGGGTGTGGAACTGGCCCCGCCCAGGGAACCGGGCAACGGAGAGGCCCCCGGGCCTGAGGAAAGTCCCGCCGAGGGCGGAATCTTCGAGCCACCCTCCTTGGCAGACTGCTGCTGGTGCTGCTGCTGCTGTTGCTGCTTCTCTGCTGCTACTCCCGGCAGCAGGGAGCCTGGCACAGTGAGGGAGCCACCGCCTCCACCGCCACCGCTGCCACTGTTGGCACTGCTCGTGCTTATGGTGCGCGTCTTCTGCTTGGATCCCTTGGTCAGGTTCTCGGCAATCCGCTCGCGAGGCACCCACTCGTCGTAGCGATTGTTCCAGCCGGTGTAATGCACCAGATACATCGGCACGCCGCGCTGGACGCTGATCTCGATGACCTTCGCCTCGTAGGTGCTGCCATGTGAGCTCGGTGACTTCTTCTCGTGGTAGTTCACCTTCAGCTTGTCCCCGATGCCGACCACAAAGTCGCCCGTGTCGATCTTCTCCACGCTAATCTTCTCCTTCTTCCGCTTCCCACTGCCCGCTTGCTTCTCCTCCTTGTCCTTGTTGTTGTCCTTGTCCTTATCCTTGTCCTTGTTGTTGTCCTTGTCCTTCTCCTTGTCCTTGTCCTTGTCGGTCTGCTTGGTACGCTGGTGCTTCTCCTTCTTCGTAGAGGGCGGCTGCTGGGCACTGGCAGCAGCCGGAGCGATGGAGCTGCTAGCCGCAACTGAAGGCGGTCCACCAGAGACTAAGAAAGCGAAGAAAGCGAAGAAAAGCAGATTAGTATAGGAGATATAAGGATATGGGAAACATGTTCCCTTGTTTATAAATTAGGTAAATATTTCTACAGCTCCTTAGGAGGAAGGTGAGCAATTTTTAGAAGTAATTCAGGCATTTCTAAGATTTAATTCCCAACCGATTCAAGCGAGAATCATCCTTTGAGAATACGTCTAGTTGATTTTACTATTAATACATGGGGAATACTCTTATGAGTATTTACATATTTTACATAGTCTAGGCTCTTAGTTTCAGTAAAATCTAATATATCTTTTAGAATAGTTCAAATTTGTATTGTAAATATGCTAAATAAGTTGGAAGGTAAGGTTAAAATTAGTCGAAAAATAAAGGGGAAATATCGATAACTTTGATATTTAAAAGAAAAGTGGACAAAAACCTCGAAATAAAGTAATTTTTCCTTAGTCAGTTACATAGTCACATATGTATGTACAATTAATGCAAAACAACTTAAAGAGATGCCAAAGCCGCCTTTTTGTATTTGTTTACTTATTTGCACATATAAATATATATGTAAATACAAGTAAATAATGAATACGAGCGAGAGAGAAGATACCGTAATATATTTTCCTTATCACAACACATACACACAACAAAAACACACAGCAACAAGTGTTTGTTTTTGGCAGTGTCCCATAAGCATCGATCTCGTAAATGTATGTACTACGTATATCAACCCACTTGTGCGTTAATACATTAAGATTAATTCCTTGATTAACTTTCATTTTTGGTCATTTACTTTTGCCGATGACTCCCACACGCAACATACATACGCATATATATATGCATATCGGCAGTTATCGATAGCTCTATCGATGGTGTAAAACAGGTGTGACTCGCGCGTGAGTGCCGTCGAAAGAAGAGGAGGAAAAGGAAAACATAAAAACAGCCCAGAATTAGCGACTTCAGAGATTTGCTTATCAATTAAACCAACGCCTAAGCTCACCGGGGGGCCAGAGGGTGCCGGGGCCAATGTCGCCACTAAACAAATAGCACTTATATCAATAGAAAGCCACCAAATCCAGAATCGCGTCACAACAATCGCTGCTGCCGGCCCAAAGCAGACGCAGAAGAGGCGCAGCACCGGCAGCTTGGGAATTCAGATTTCGCTGGGCGAAACGAAAAGTGTTCTCGGTTTTTGGGCTGTTACATAACCATGCGGTTGCTGTGGCACAGCTTAAGGGGACTGGTGCACCACAACCGGCCACACCGGCGCTTTCTGGCCGCCACCACAACCTCCAGCGGCAGCAGGAGCAATGACCACCGAGAGGAGCAGTGGAAGCAGGAGAGTCACAAATGGAGCTCGCCGGGCGGTAGAACAGAGCGACTGCTGTATGCCGCTTACTGGGCAGGAGGCCTGGCCTTGGGCTACCACTGGCTGAGCGCCGGGCACAAGGCAGAGGCACAAGGGGAACGAGAACGGGAACGGGAACTGAGCGAGGACGAGCAGGAGGCTCGGGCTCGCCTCTGGCATGTCACCCACAGGAAGGACTTGCCCAACTACAAGACCGACCAGGTGGAGCAGCACAACTGCGCCGAAAAGGGCATCTGGATCACCTACGGCCTGGGAGTCTACGATGTCACAGACTTTGCTGACAATCATCCCGGCGGCGACAAGATCCTGATGGCCGCCGGCAGTGCGATCGACCCGTTCTGGGCCATTTATCAGCAGCACAACACCCTGGAGGTGCTGGAGCTGCTCGAGGGCTTTCGGATTGGCAACCTGGAGGGGGTGGAGCTCACAGCCGCCGAGGTTGAGCTGGGCTCGCCGTGGGCCCAAGAGCCGCAGCGCCATCCCCTGCTGAAACCCGCCTCGAAGCGACCCTTCAACGCAGAGCCACCGATCGGCCTGCTGGCCGAGCAGTTCCTCACGCCCAACGAGCTCTTCTATGTGCGCAACCACCTGCCTGTGCCGGTGATAAGTGCGGAGGACTATGAGCTGGAAATCGAGGGCGGCGGCGGGTCGTCGAAAAAAGGGCCGCTGACACTGAATCTGGAGGGGATTAAGGCACTACCCAAGCACTCGGTTACGGCGGCCATCATGTGCGGTGGCAATCGACGATCCGAGATGACCAAGATCAAAGCGGTGAAGGGTGAGTGGGTGGGAATCAGGTGGTAATCCCTGTGCACTTCATTTCTCTTTTCCCCTTCTCAGGTCTCTCGTGGGGCGCCGGAGCCGTGGGCAATGCCAAGTGGTCCGGAGCTCGACTCTGTGACGTGCTGCGGGAGCAAGGTGTGCAGCCGGATGAGTCCAAGCATGTGATTTTCGAAGGCGCCGACCTGGATCCCACCTCCCATCCGTATGGGGCATCGATACCCCTGTCCAAGGCCCTGGATCCCCGCGGGGACGTAATACTGGCCTACGAAATGAATGACGAGCCGCTGAGCCG
This sequence comes from Drosophila bocqueti, assembly GCA_018151655.1. NCBI lineage: Eukaryota > Metazoa > Arthropoda > Insecta > Diptera > Drosophilidae > Drosophila > Drosophila bocqueti. Next base: position 680,455 of record JAECXF010000004.1, read on the forward strand.
GGATCATGGCTACCCCATCCGGGTAATTGTGCCCGGCACCGTGGGGGCGCGCAATGTCAAGTGGCTGACGAGGATCGTGGTGGCGGACAATGAATCGGACTCCCACTGGCAGCAAAACGACTACAAGGGCTTCAGTCCGAGCACCGACTGGGACACCGTGGACTTTAGCAAGTCGGATGCCATTCAGGCGATGCCGGTCACCTCGGCCATCTGCACGCCACAGCCGGGAGCCAGGGTGAGGCCGGACGACGACGATGGTCACATCACAGTCAGGGGATACGCGTGGAGCGGCGGCGGCAGGAAGATAGTTCGCGTGGATCTGACCAGCGACGAGGGTAAGAGCTGGCATGTGGCCGAGTTGGAGCAGGAGGACAGCCCCGATGGCCGCCACTACGGCTGGTCCCTGTGGACCGTTCGCCTGCCCATCTCCGCTGGCGACGGTGACGGTGATGTGGAGATTTGGGCCAAGGCCGTCGACTCCGCGTACAACGTGCAGCCGGAGAAGTTTGAGCACATCTGGAATCTGCGTGGCGTGCTGGCGAATGCCTATCACAAGGTTAAGGTTAAGGTTGTCTAGCCAAGGCTCCTTGGCTCCCTGAGGATTCTTCTAATGCTTAAGAAATAAAAGACGGGATACTCAGTCCCAGATGGGGGCTTCCTCCTAACCTAATGACTAAATTGCAGCTCAGATTCTCTGCTTCTTCACTCACCCGATGGCGAGACATCGCGACTGCGCTGCATCTCCGCTGAATTGGCCTTGCTGGAGGCGGAGGCGCTGCTGCCGGAGCTGATGTTCGTTTCCTTCTCCATGCTGTTGTTCCTGGTTGCGGCCGCTGCTGCCGCTGCCGCTGCAGCTGCCTTGATCTTGGCCAGTGGCATGTCCGATTCGGTATCTTTGCTGAAGGCAGCAGAGACGGCGGAACCGCCAGATGCGGCCGGGGCAAACGATGAAGCCGCTGGATTGGTGGCGGAGGAGGAGGAGGAGGCTACTCCCGACGTAGCTGGTGGCTGGCTGGCTGTGGCTGCAGTCGATCCGCTGGCTCCAGGGCCTGGCGCAGTAGCAGCTGCTCCTCCGCTTCCGCCTCCGCCTCCTCCTCCAGCGGATGACGAAGCCTGCTGTGCTGCTGCAGTCGATTTCTCCTCGTACTTCTCCACCAGGGTCTTGACCTTGCCCTGCTGATTGCTGCTGGCCGCCGACGAGCCCTTCCTCTGCTTCTTCGCCGGCAAGTCGACCACGACACTGGACTCGCTGGTGTCCTCCGACTCCACCTCGACCGCTGACTGGGAGGCGGAGGTGGACGCAGCTCTGACGGGAGTGGCTGAGGCCACTGCAGCTGAGCTTGAGGCTGCAGTTGAAGCTGCCGCCACGGCCGCAGCCACGTTTGTTTGGTTTGGCTGCGCCAGCTTGCTGATGGTCTCCGTCTTGGTTGTCTCTGTGGGCTTGGGCGAGGCCACCGAATTGGCGCGCACCAGGCTCCGGCCCTTGCTGCGGTTCGAGTTCCTGGAGGTCATCAGCATGGAGCAGCCGAGCTTGCGGTGGAAGTCGCCGTACGGCTGCAGGAACTTTTTGTACGCCTGCTTCACCAGGTTCATCACACTCACCGTGCACGGCGTCAGGCCCAGGCGGACGGCAATGAGCTTCCACTGGTTCTGGGTGGTTACGCGGTTGTAGCCGCCGCGCTTCTGCACCGCCCGAAAGAGCCGGTAGAGGTCCACGTCGCGGCTCTGAATGGACGGCACCTTGTTGAGTGGCGTGCCCCTGTCGTCCATGTACTTGTACAGCTGCGCCACAAAGCGATCCTTCTCCTCGTGCGGCTCGTCGTCGGAGGAGTCCGAGTCGATCTCGCCCTCGTCGTCGCTGGACAGGTTCGAGAGCCCGAACAGCGAGTCGCGGTCCCAGTGGGGCGGCAGGATACTGCTGTCGAGGAACTCGAGGGCCGCCTGCACAGCAGGCACATCCTGTTTGCTGGCCACCTCGCGGGTGAACTCGGTGGCCTCCTTCTTCGGCACCGTGTAGTAGCGGCCGTCCTTGAACGAGCGCACCAGGTACTCGTCCTTCACGCGGATGCGGACGGTGGCCTGTGTGTGTGATTGGGAAAATCATTATTACTTTCTGCATAGAAGTCTGCGATCAATTCCGGACTCACCTGTGCTGTTGGTGCCACTACGAGGGCGGGAAACCATTTCTCCTTGTCCTTCTTCTTGGACTCGGTCTCCACGCACACCACCTTGCCGATATTCTCCTCCTTCTCGTTGACCACCTCCTTGGCATCACTCTCGTCATCGTCGTCGGAACTGTCCTCGTTGAGCTGACCACGCCGCCGTCCCCGGCGTCCGCCCACCACGGGATTGCCAAAGTGCTCCGGATGCGTCAGTGGCAGCTGGTCCAGCGTCTCGCTCTCGTTGAAATGCCGGCCGCTCTTGAGGCACAGAGCCGTTCTCCTCAGCGTTGTGATGTCGCCGTCATCGAACACAACCGTATATTGGGAGCAATCCTGAATCTTGGTAATGGTTGCCTCCACGATCTCCTTGCGATCCGGATGACGGACCTCCACGACTGCGCCCACGCGCAACTGGCCGGTGGGTGCCTTGATGGCGTCGTCGGAGACGATGCCAGAGCCCAGACCCTGCTTGTAGGCCACCTTTACCTTGATGTTGCGCACCACCTTGCTGACCTTGGCCTCGCAGAAGGCGCCCTTATACTTGGCACTCACCTCCGTGCCCACGGGCAGCGAGGGCGGATCGTCCATTTGCTGGAAAGAGAATATTTCATGGCTTGCTGTTTTGTTTCGGTTTTCACACACTGCTCACCTGCATATTTTGCGAATTTTTGCTATTGCCACTGTCCTACGCTCTTCTCCTGAGCATGTCTTCTGCGCTGCACTTTTTAATTGATTCTCACGTTTCTTAACTGCGATTTAATTGGATTCTCCTTTCTGCCGTTTCTTGTTTATCAGCCGTGGACACTGCAGCGTTGCCGCTCTTCTTCTTACGCCGCAGCGCAGCATCGGCTGTACTATGAAGTTGCGCCTCTGCTCTCTCCTCTCTCTTTGTGGGCCACCCGCCCCCAGCAGAAAGTGGAAACGGCGCACCAAGCGATCCGTTCTCGCGGAATTCACTTTGTGGGCAGCTTTCAATTTGTCCCGCTGCCCCCGATCTTAATTATCCACTGAGAAGGGCAGTTGGACAATTGCTAGCACTTAATCGGTGATAATTCGACGAAATCTTCTTTAGTTTACGTTTTTGGCGCATGAAATTTTCGCTAGAGCTGTCAAAACATCGACGGCATCCCTATCGATAGCTTGGCTCTGGCCGGGACTAGAAGGCACTATCGTTGTGGTATTAAAATATAGCTGGGCACTTTAATTCCCTCCTTGCCGATAATCGACTGACGCTGGGCCGCGCGCTGCCCAACACTGGCAAGCCACCCACAATTTTGACACTACTGCTTCTTCGTCTTCGCGTTTTTTTTTTATTGTGACAAGAGACGTTTATTGTGCATTAATTTTAGTTAAATTCGTTTTTAAGCATATAGTTTAATTATTTAATTTATTACGATGGCCGAATTTCTGGATTCCGAGGCCGAGGAATCGGAGGTAAGACCGCACTCGCCGCTCAAATGCTCACTTTTCGCGTTGCGTTGCGTTCTGTTGTAGGCGCGCGTACGTACTATGTGTAGATGTGTGTATATCTGTGCACGACAAATATACACACATATAAATATACACACATATATATATATTGCATTTTCCTTGGATTTTTCTCTTTTTGCAGGAGGAGGAAGAATTGGACGTGCATGAGCGCAAGAAACTCAAGAAGTTGAAGGCCGCGGTCTCCGACAGCAGCGAGGAGGAAGAAGGTGCGTTTCTGTCCAGCGCGTCGAGCTGGGGCCGCGTCGCCGAGACAATAACAAATTGTGCAGCCGCGCCGCGATCTTGCTGTGGGATGTTGAAATGTTCCAAAACTCTTATGCGCTGCACAATTCCCCAATGTGTTTGGAAGGGAGCGCGGGAAAGGGCAGCCCCCGTCTCTATTTTTTTTGTTTACAACTTTGAGGTTAGGTCTTGTGTTTTTACCGTGCTACCGTGGCCATGGGCCAGCCAACAACAATTAGCGCAGCGCAGCGCTTTGTTTCGATGTGTGCGAAATGCGGCGAGTTGAAGAGCAGCGAGCGCGCTTTCTTCCAGAAACTGCAATCGAAGTCACACTCTTCCAGCTCTGTTGGAATAATCAATGGAAGCAATGTGGCGGCAGGCATCAATGGATTTATTCCAGTCTCTTCTCATCCATTCGCAAATCGCATTTCGCATTTTTAAAGTAGGTAATTTGAATAAATGTTGCGATTACACTTGAATCTCCTTCTAATCGCAAGGATTTTCATATACCGATTGGTGCCTGCTTTTAGGCGAATGTGCGCCAGGAGTGTTCTTTTGGACAACATGTACATACTTGTCCTTTCTACAGGGTGTGTGGTTTAGAATTGATAAAACCATATGAAACCATTCTCTTACCCTTGATGTGGTTCCCCAAGATTTCCTGCCACTACTCCAAACTCCTTTCTAGAAATTCTTGCATTTCTTTCATAGGAAATGTTATTTCTCGCCACAATAATTTGTATGAAAGTCGCAAGGGGAAAGCAAAGCAAAGCTTGCTAGGACTCAACTCACTCAGACTGAGCGACAGGTGACAGCTTGACAGGTGGAAAAAGCACACACACAGTGTTAAGGTTGAGCTTACGGCATAGGTACTAGGCATCCAGCAACAACACTCTTTCAATTTCAACTCTTTCCTTCCCCTTTGGCGATGAGCAGCCACCAGCCACTTGATCCTAATGCATTGCCCCTATTCTGAATTTGTTATCTACAATTTACCGAAAACAGATGACGAGGAGCGGCTGCGCGAAGAGCTCAAGGATCTAATTGACGACAATCCCATCGAGGAGGATGACGGCAGTGGCGACGACTCGGACACCGGCAGTGGTGGGGACGACGAGGGTGGCGGCGGTAGCGGCAAGAAGCGCAAAAAGCACGAGGACGATGATCTGGATGATCGGCTCGAGGACGATGACTACGATTTGATAGAGGAGAATCTGGGCGTTAAGGTCGAGAGGCGGGTAGGTGTCCGCACAGAATTCTTGACTCTTGTTAAATCCTGTTAAATCCTCTTCATTGTTGCAGAAGCGGTTCAAGCGTCTGCGTCGCATCCACGACAATGAGAGCGACGGCGAGGAGCAGCACGTGGACGAGGGCCTGGCCCGCGAACAGATCGCCGAGCAGCTCTTCGATGAGAACGATGAGGTAACCAGTAAAGTCTTTCACAACTTACGAATATATCCAACCAATCCAATCCCCAATCCCCGGCAGAGCGTTGAGCATCGCAGCGAGAGGAGTCCCAGGGAGGCGGATGACTTTGGGGAGGACGACTCGGAGTCGGATGCGGATGATTTCATAGTCGACGACAATGGACGTCCCATAGCCGAGAAGAAGAAGAAGCGAAGACCGATCTTTACAGATGCGTAAGCTCCTCCTCCTCCTAAGCCTATCCTGGCTGTAACCACTGCTATATTCTGCTATATTCCTCCCTCCAATCCATCCAATATCCATTTCCAGGTCGCTGCAGGAGGGCCAGGACATCTTCGGCGTGGACTTTGACTACGACGACTTCTCCAAGTACGAGGAGGACGAGTACGAGGATGATTCCGAGGGCGACGAGTACGACGAGGACATGGGCGCCGGCGAGGAGTCGCGGGTGAAGAAGAAGAAGGCGCTCAAGAAGAAGGTGGCGAAGAAGACGATCTTCGACATTTACGAGCCGAGCGAACTGAAGCGCGGCCACTTTACCGACTTGGACAATGAGATTCGCCAGACAGACATTCCCGAGCGGATGCAGTTGCGCCAGGTGCCCGTCACCCCCGTCTTTGAGGGCTCCCACGAGCTGGACGACGAGGCCGACTGGATCTATCGGTTCGCATTCTGCAAACAAACAGTTTCCGAGCAGGAGAAGGCCGACAATCGCGAGAAGCTGCGCAAGCCACCCACAGCGGTCAACAAGATTAAGCAGACCCTCGAATTCATACGCAACCAGCAGCTGGAGGTGCCCTTCATCGCCTTCTACCGCAAGGAGTACGTGAAGCCGGAGCTGAACATCGACGACCTGTGGAAGATCTACTACTACGACGAGCGCTGGTGCCAGCTGACCGAGCGGAAGCGCAAGCTGAAGGCCCTCTTCGAGAAGATGCGACAGTTCCAGCTGGACACGCTGTGCGCGGACCCGGAGAAGCCGCTGCCCGACGACGTTCGCCTGATGCCGGACAGTGACTTTGAGCGCCTCGCGGACGTCCAGTCCATGGAGGAGCTGAAGGACGTGCACATGTACTTCCTGCTCAACTACTCGCACGAGCTGCCGCGCATGCAGGCGGAGCAGCGACGCAAGCAGCTCCAGGAGCGTCGCGAGGCCAAGGCACGTCGCCAGGCGGCGGCGGCGGCTGGCGAGAATGGCGAGGATGCGGCGGCGGCAGCGGCGGGGGCAGATGGAGCGCCGCCAGCCACAACAATACCCGAGAACCCGGAGAACGAGGACGACGATCCGGAGCTGGTGGACGATCAGTTGAAGCAGGCGCCCAACAGCAGTCCCTATGCGGTGTTCCGCAAGGCGGGCATCTGTGGCTTCGCCAAGCATTTCGGCCTCACGCCGGAGCAGTTCGCGGAGAACCTGCGCGACAACTACCAGCGCAACGAGGTCACCCAGGAGAGCCTCGGCCCCACGGAGCTGGCCAAGCAGTATTTGTCGCCGCGCTTCATGACCGTCGACGAGGTGCTGCACGCCGCCAAGTATGTGGTGGCCCGCCAGCTGGCGCAGGAGCCGCTGCTCCGCAAGACCATGCGCGAGGTGTACTTCGACCGGGCGCGGCTCAACATTCGGCCCACCAAGAACGGCATGGTGCTGATCGACGAGAACTCGCCGGTGTATCCGATGAAGTACGTGGCCAAGAAGCCGGTGGGCGACCTCTTTGGCGACCAGTTCATCAAGCTGATGATGGCCGAGGAGGAGAAGCTGCTGGAGATCACCTTCCTCGAGGAGTTCGAGGGCAATGCCAATGCCAACGGCCCGCCCGGCGACTACGTGGAGGAGGCCAAGGCCCTGTATCACCTCGATCAGTTCTCCAAGCACGTCCTCGAGTGGAACACGCTGCGCGCGGACTGCGTGAAGCTGGCGCTGCAGAAGTGGGTCATCCCCGACCTGATCAAGGAGCTGCGCGCCACCCTGCACGAGGAGGCGCAACAGTTTGTGCTGCGCTCCTGCACCGCCAAGCTGTACAAGTGGCTCAAGGTGGCCCCCTACAAGCCCCAGCTGCCCGCCGACTTCAACTACGACGAGTGGAGCACGCTGCGCGGCATCCGTGTCCTGTCGCTCGCCTACGATCCCGATCAGTCGGTGGCCGCCTTCTGTGCGGTGACCACGGTGGAGGGCGACATCTCCGACTATCTGCGGCTGCCGAACATTCTCAAGCGCAAGAACTCGCACAACGCCGAGGAGAAGGCCCAGAAGCTGGCCGATCTGCGCAAGCTGAGCGACTTCATCAAGATGAAGAAGCCGCACATTGTGGTCATCGGGGCGGAGTCGCGCGACGCCCAGACCATCCAGGCCGACATCAAGGAGATACTCAAGGAGCTGGAGACGTCCGAGCAGTTCCCGCCCATCGAGGTGGAGATCATCGACAACGAGCTGGCCAAGATCTACGCCAACTCGAAGAAGGGCGAGTCGGACTTCAAGGAGTACCCGGCCCTGCTCAAGCAGGCCGTCTCCCTAGCCCGCAAGATGCAGGATCCGCTCGTGGAGTACTCGCAGCTGTGCGATGCCGACGACGAGATCCTCTGCCTGCGCTACCATCCGCTGCAGGAGCGGCTGCCGCGCGAACAGCTCCTCGAGCAGCTGAGCCTCGAGTTCATCAACCGGACCAGCGAGGTGGGCCTGGACATCAACCTGATGGTGCAGAATGCGCGCACCACCAACCTGCTGCAGTACACCTGCGGCCTGGGTCCCCGCAAGGGGCAGGCGCTGCTGAAGCTGCTGAAGCAGAGCAACCAGCGGCTGGAGAACCGCACCCAGCTGGTCACCGTGTGCCACCTGGGGCCGAAGGTGTTCATCAACTGCAGCGGCTTCATCAAGATCGACACCTCCTCGCTGGGCGACAGCACCGAGGCGTATGTGGAGGTGCTGGACGGGTCGCGTGTGCACCCGGAGACGTACGAGTGGGCCCGCAAGATGGCCATCGATGCCATGGAGTACGATGACGAGGAGACCAATCCGGCCGGGGCGCTCGAGGAGATTCTGGAGTCGCCGGAGCGCCTCAAGGATCTCGATCTGGACGCCTTTGCCGTGGAGCTGGAGCGGCAGGGCTTCGGGAGCAAGAGCATCACGCTCTACGACATCCGCAACGAGCTGAGCTGCCTGTACAAGGACTATCGCACCGAGTACACCAAGCCCAGCTCCGAGGAGCTCTTCGACATGCTGACCAAGGAGACGCCCGACTCCTTCTACGTGGGCAAGTGCGTGACTGCGATGGTGACGGGCTTCACCTACCGCCGGCCGCAGGGCGAGCAGCTGGACAACGCGAATCCCGTGCGCATCGACACCAGCGACAGCTGGCAGTGTCCCTTCTGCCACAAGGACGACTTCCCCGAGCTGTCCGAGGTGTGGAATCACTTTGACGCCAACGCCTGCCCCGGCCAGGCGTCCGGGGTGCGAGTGCGACTGGAGAACGGCCTGCCCGGCTTCATACACATCAAGAATCTGTCCGACAAGCAGGTGCGCAACCCCGAGGAGCGCGTCCGCGTCTCCCAGATGATCCACGTGCGCATCATTAAGATCGACATCGATCGCTTCTCGGTGGACTGCTCCTCGAAGACGGCGGACCTCAAGGACGTGAACAACGAGTGGCGGCCGCGCCGGGACGCCTTCTACGACTTTGTCACCGAGGAGCTGGACAACCGGAAGGCCAGCGACGCGAAGGCGAAGGCGCTGAAACGCAAGACATACGCGCGCCGGGTCATCGCGCATCCGAGCTTCTTCAACAAGTCGTACGCCGAGGTGGTGGCCATGCTGGCGGAGGCCGACCAGGGCGAGGTGGCCATGCGACCGAGCAGCAAGTCCAAGGACCATCTGACCGCCACGTGGAAGGTGGCCGACGACATCTTCCAGCACATCGATGTGCGCGAGGAGGGCAAGGAGAACGATTACAGTCTCGGCCGCAGCCTCTGGATCGGCACCGAGGAGTTCGAGGACCTCGACGAGATCATAGCGCGCCACATCAACCCCATGGCCGGGGCGGCCCGCGAGCTCATCCAGTACAAGTACTACAAGCCGAACACGGCGCCCGCGAACGTCAACGAGCGCGACTTTATGGAGCAGGTGCTGCGGGACGAGAAGACGCGCGACCCCAAGAAGATCCACTACTTCTTCACCGCCTCGCGCAGCATGCCCGGCAAGTTCCTGCTCTCCTACCTGCCGAAGACCAAGGTGCGCCACGAGTACGTGACGGTGATGCCCGAGGGCTATCGCTTCCGCGGCCAGATCTTCGACTCGATCAACAGCCTGCTGCGGTGGTTCAAGGAGCACTGGCTGGACCCCACCGCCTCGCCGGCCTTCACCTCCTCGGGCTCGAATGCCACGCCGCTGCACGGCGGTGGTCATGGTCATGGTCACGGTCATGGTCTGCACAGCATGCGTCCCCCGCCGGCGGTCTCCGCCTCTCTACTCTCCTCCTCCCAGCCGCCGTACAGCCTCAGCTCCAATTTGGGCGGCACGCCGCGCAGTGCCATCAGCAGCTCCGGCGGCGTAGGCAGCGGCGGCGGCGGCGGTGGTGGCGGCAGTTCCAGCGCCTACTCCGTATCGCATTCCATTGTGAGCTACGGCGCCACAACGAACGCCTCGCTGGCGGCGGCGGCTGCTGCAGCGTCAGCCTCCTCCCACTACGGAGGAGGCCTGACGTCCACGCCAACGTTTGGGGCCATCATCAACACGCCGTACACGCCCAGCGGGCAGACACCCTTCATGACGCCCTACACGCCGCACGCCTCGCAGACGCCCCGCTACGGCCACAATGTGCCCAGCCCCAGCTCGCAGTCGTCGTCCAGCCAGCTGCAGCACTACGGCAGCTCCGCCCAGGGCACCACGCCCAGGAGCTACTACGACATGGGGGGCGCCGGCAGCGGCGGCTCGAATGCCTACAACATGGGCGGCAACATGCAGCCGCATCACCAGCAACGTGCCAAAGAGAACCTCGACTGGCAGCTGGCCAATGATTCGTGGGCAAGACGCAGGCCCCAACCGCAACAGCAGCAGCACCAGCAGCAGCAGCAGCACCATCATCCGCAGCAGCAGCAGCAGGGAATGGGCATGAACATGGGCATGGGAATGGGTCCCGGTGGCGGCGGCGGCAGCAGCGGCGGTTATAACTCCACGCCTGGCAACGATTACCACAGCAGCAGCGGGCATGGGCATGGGCACAATCGCGGCACAATGGGAATGAACCATGGACATGGCGGCCATGGCGGCCATGGGTTATCCTCGAAGGTGTCCGTGCGCAGTACGCCGCGCACCAACACCTCGCCGCACTCGATGAATCTGGGCGATGCCACGCCGCTCTACGACGAGAACTAGGCCGCTGGCAGAGACAGAGAGCAGAGAGCAGAGAGCCTCCAACTAACATAAAGAACACTAACTAACATATAACTAAACTATATAAATATAGCAAGTACGGAACGAGAACAGAACAGATAACAGATCAGAGAACAGAACACGGAACACAGAACACGGAAGAACCCTACAATAATACACACACGCAGCTGGCGGAGAGGCAGCTGCACCCTAATCTTAGTAAGTTGATGTGCGTTCGGCATTGATCCTCAACGATAATTACTCTTAAGTGCAAATCGAAACTAATCGCGTTATATATAAATATATATACACACACCTCTATACTTGTAATCTGAAATTGTGAGGAGTCGAAGGAGTCGAGACGAGTCGAAGGAGGAAGTCAAGGAGTCGAGACGAGTCGGGAGTCAAGGAGAACGAAAAATAAATTTGAATTTTTTCTGACCAGAAAAAGAGTGCGCATGTTGAGTTCTTATCTCCCAAAAAGAGAAGTCAAATCCAAAGCAATATTCGTTTTGTACAGTTTATTTCGTATCAAAGTGTGGAAACATTAACGATTTGTAGTCTGGAATCACGGAATGAAGCTGGAATCAGGTCCCAAGGTCTCGAAACCGCAGCAGAGGACTACTTCTGGGCAGCCCCGCGCCTGATGGCATAGACCAGCGTGACGCCAATGGCGGCGGCGATCAGCACCATTCCGATGTGGCGGCAGCTGCAATATGGAAATACGAGGTATATGGAATACACAGAGAGAAAAAGAGAGAGAGCAGATGGTGAGATTCAAGGGGAGAACTTCGCATCAACCAAGACAACAGCTTCTTCTCTAGTTTGGCAAGCGGGGCGGGAGGGACTTTTGGACTTTGGGGGATTAATGCAAGATGCAGCATTGCTTGGGGGCAGCGGCGGCGGCGGTCTCTTTGCTCGCTTCAGTGGGCGTGGCACTAGATTTGGAAGGGTGAAGGAAGGATGCACAAAACCAAGAGTCAAAAAAATCAAAAAGCAAAGAAAGGAAATGCGTGCCAAAGGGTGGGAAATTACAGCGTGCAGGGTGCAGTTTTCTGCCATGCAGCATTAGTAATTAGTGCTGGATCTATATATTAGATACACTTTACACACACACGTAGCTATTTACAGGAGAACTTACAAAGAATCCCCCTTCAAGAAGCCCCCATCATCCCTAGCTCTTGTAGAACCTTACTTTGGTGCTGGAGAAGGACTTGAAGCTGGGAGAGAGGTCGCAATGGGTTAGCAAATACAAGCAATTGGTTAGAGGGGAAATAATAATGATATCAAGACCTAACTAAGGAATATTTCAGGTAGTTTTATCAATGAAATAGAATTAAAGAATGAATTATAAACATAGAAGAGTGCAGGTATTTAACGAATCCAAGTAACCTCCCTAAGAAAAACCTAAACAAAACTTTGTAAGGAAAATCTAGGAGAGACAGCGCCTCAGATCCAGAACAACTACAGGGCGCCTCAGTGGACAAATACCACGAGGAGCACTCTAATTATGATATTACGTTAGTATGGAATGGGATTTCGGTTAGGTTTTCGGGGCGTTTCATGCGTAACACTTCCGGGGCTTCGATTAATTGTTTGCCTAAACAGGCGGCGGCAGTAATGGACTTTTGATTACGCCATGCAAAGCCGTGGGGTGGCATGCATGTTCTGCCCTCATCGGGAATGAGTGTTTCCTTGCAGATAACAAGATCGCTCCAGGCAATGCAGCAGGCAGACGGCAGTCCCTTTATTTACATAAATATGGCAGCAGCAGCAGCAGATGATGGATGGATGCATTTACATGCGGATGGGAGACGATGGCTTGCGGGCTCAAATGCGATGCTCACCTAATTGGACCCTTCCTCTTGACGATGTCGGCGGCGGCCAAGTCACCGATGTAGTACTTCTTCAGGATCTCCCTGGAAAGATCGAAAGTCAAACGATTGGAGCAACCATACAGGAGCAACCTCGTTCTCTACCCACCTCGCCTCCGAGCTGTGGCCCACGTCGTTGAACTCCTTGGTGCCATCGCGACCGGCCACGTCCAACAGTGAGTCCTCGCCGCCGGGATGCTGCAATGAAGTAGGGTTGAGCAGGGCAGAAGATGTGATAATGGATAGGAGCGACTCCCAAGCGGAACGAGCCCACACTCACCTCCAATCGGAATTTGGTCACATCGTACACCTTGTTGTCGATGACCAGCCAGAGGTCATCGGGCTTGTTGTGCTTCTTAACGGTGGCCAGCGAGATTTCCTTGCTCATGTTGGTGACTGTGTCAGTGCCTCTGCCTGCTGCTGCTGCTCCTGCTTTCCGGAATCCGGATTTCGATGTGAACCTGTTGGGGGCCCCAAATGGGAATGGGGCCAGTGTGCCCACTGCTCCGTTGCTTAAATATACCAAGCTGCCCCCGCACAAATACTAAAATCGAGCTTTGTATAAAAAATAATAAATTACATATATTTTTATATATTTTTAAAATTATCTGTTTTTTTTTTTGGTAAATCAAAGTTTAAACCAGAAAGTAAGCTAACTTCGGCAATGTTAAAATACTCTTGCAGAAAGCAAGTCTCTTAAAATAGTTTCAGTAATATTTTTTCTTCGAAATTCAAGTACTAATTTATACTTTATTTTAATTTATACACATTATTTAATAATTAGATTTTAATACAATTTTAAATTAATCTGGCAACCAAAATCCGATGAGTTCCAACGCGGTGCTCGACCTGGAAAGTCCCGCCAAAGTGAGATGAAACCGCCAAACACATACATACATACATACATATGTACATACATACATATGTACACATTTTTATACGATTTAAACATGTTTTATTTAAGGATTTGAGAGCCAGTGCGGCCACTCCTGGATCTCGTTATACAGCGTCAGTCCTGGACTTTGGGTACTGATCACCTGCGAGGCGGCCAGCAGGGCGTAATCCTCGCTCAGCTCCCCCTGCCGCACGCCGCAGCGCAGAAGACTTTTGGCCGCTTGCAGCGCCGCTGCCGTTGGAAGTTTGTCTATGGGAAATAATGGAAAGATGTATGAATGTTTGTATGTATGCGTGTAAAGCATGTCAATTAAAGGTAGCAAATTTGTTTTCAAAATATAACTTACCCACGTAATTGCCGATAAAGGCTATGCCGGTGCCGTTTGCATTATAGCCATAGGTGTGTGCTCCACGCAAACCCCAGCCAGTGCCCTCGTAAACGATGCCATCACTGCCAATTAGGAAGCTGCCAGAGACACACAAATGGGGAGTAAGTGCGCCCTAAAGTCGCTCCAGCCTTACTTGTAGCTAATATCATCGTACTCCAGATCCGTTTGATGGTAGTTCTGCATATTCTGCAGAATCTCGGCGCACTGGAGTAGCCCGCTGCACTCGCCCGTGACCGTGTGGTGGATGACCACATAGCGGATGGGGCGGATCTGATAGTGGAGGCCCTGTGCAGGCTTACCGCCCCACTGACGCTTCAGCTTCATCGCCGGGCAGTCATCCGCCGGTGTTGCTCGGTGGCGCGATGGCTTTCCGGCTGCCACGGTAACCGCTATAACCACCAGGAGGAGGCAAACCGCAGCGAGAAGCTGAGCAGGCCAGCGAGAAGCGGAATACATGATGCGCAGAGATCTGGTGCCAGCGGGGAACTGCTCTTCTCTGGGCTTATCAGACGCGGATTTATTATTGCCAAGCTTTCGCGGAATTCACTCTCGGAGCTTGCGATCCTCTGCCAGAGGGAAATCCCGGACTCCAGACCGCTTGCGGAGAGAAGATCTTCCGATCCGATTGGTGTTCTTTGTGCGCGGTTCTTTTTTTTTTTTGCGCCAAGTCCCAAACAATAGAAAACAGGTTGAAATCCAAAGATCTGCGTCGGCATTTCCGATTTCAAGCTGTGACCGAGGCTAATTAGTGACGAATGCGCGCGTCTTGATAAAGGCTATGCGATGCTCCCATGTAGATCACATTAAATGTGTAATATATATAAATATAATGTGGTAAAATATATGTAATAAAGCTGGCTGATAAGCGTGCACAGTGAAATCATGGTTTTTCTGGAGTTTCAATTGCATGAAAAACCTGAAAAAATTATTTCAAATTACTTAAAGCTTATATTTGTGGGTATTTCACAAACTGCAAGCTGAAAAAGCTGAAAATGAACGCTTAACCCCCATAGAAAGTAAGCTTTTGTTTAATTTAAAGTCACAAGTGGTTACAATTTATTTTTAGCTTATTTGTTGTCGCAGACACACACCTAACACTAACATACATCAATCCTAACCTCAATCTCGATGTGAATTTTCTTAACATAAAACATACAACACTGAATAAAATCGCAGAGCGTCCACGCCTTCACTCTCCTTACTTGGCCAGCTTGGCCATCAGGGCGGTCAGCTTATCCTCGTCGGCGCCGCTGAAGGACGCCACACGCCGGTTGTTCCTCAGGAAGACGAATGTCGGCATGCTGCGGACCTTGTAGCGCTCCGACAACTCCTCATACTTGTCCACGTTGACCTTAAGGACGATCGCCTTGGAGGCGTACTTTTTCGCCAGAGCCTTGACCGTGGGATCCATGCCCTTGCAGGGACCGCACCAGGTGGCGTAGAAGTCCAGCACGATCAGCTTGTTTTCGGCGGCCTCCACGCGATTGTAGTAGTCGTTCATGCTGCGTATGGCGGTCATGTTTTTGGGTTGACTGGCTGGACTTCACGACGAAACGGGAACAACGGATGTTAATTGTTTTAAGGGACGGAGTTGCTTCTGCTTCTGCACGACTTGCTGGCGGTGTTGGGGGTATATATACCCCCCAATGGGTGGATCCTGGAATTCCCGCCAAATTCTAGCTTTTCTCCGTCTCCCTTTTCTTTCAGTCTCTCCTCTTTGCCTCTCTTTCGACTAAAAAAAATTTAAAATGGCCGCCAGAGTTTCCAGGGCAAAATGTCCGCCGCGGTAGTGTGGCCAGGTGCAAAAGCTCACTTTTGGCCGCTTGCAGCGCCGCTGCCGTTGGAAGTTTGTCTATGGGAAATAATGGGAAGATGTATGTTTGTATGTTTGTTTTGAAAATAAAAATGCAGAAATGACTCCTTTACTGTTTCGCAAGCTTCTGGCTGAAATTACAGGCCCCTGAAAGGGTATACAAAATTAAATATTCCCCAAGGAGCGAAAGCCTTAACAGCCGATGCCCTTTAAGTTAACGCATCATTTCGTACAAATAGTTTATTTAAATAAATAAAAAACTAAAAGAGACTGCAGTCTTCCGATCCATTGTTTGTTTCACAGCCGCCACAAGAAAAGTCAATATTAAAGTTATTTTTAAGCACACCAATTGTATTTATTATTTGAGTGATCAATTAAAGTGAATAATATAATTTTTAGTTTATTTGAATACTTCAGTTTAGCTGCGCCGAGTGGCGGCAAGATCAAATTTAAAGAGCGCCAAATTAGAGAGCGCCTCCACGCAGACGCAGAACCAAGTGAAGGGTGGACTCCTTCTGGATGTTGTAATCGGACAAGGTGCGTCCGTCCTCCAGCTGCTTTCCGGCGAAGATCAGACGCTGCTGGTCTGGGGGAATGCCCTCCTTGTCCTGGATCTTGGCCTTGACGTTCTCAATGGTATCGGAGGGCTCGACCTCCAGGGTGATGGTCTTGCCAGTCAGAGTCTTGACGAAGATCTGCATGCCTCCACGCAGACGCAGAACCAAGTGGAGGGTGGACTCCTTCTGAATGTTGTAGTCAGAGAGAGTGCGTCCGTCCTCCAACTGCTTTCCGGCGAAGATCAGACGCTGCTGGTCTGGGGGAATGCCCTCCTTGTCCTGGATCTTGGCCTTGACGTTCTCGATGGTGTCGGAGGGCTCGACCTCCAGGGTGATGGTCTTGCCAGTCAAAGTCTTGACGAAGATCTGCATGCCTCCACGCAGACGCAGAACCAAGTGAAGGGTGGACTCCTTCTGGATGTTGTAATCGGACAAGGTGCGTCCGTCCTCCAGCTGCTTTCCGGCGAAGATCAGACGCTGCTGGTCTGGGGGAATGCCCTCCTTGTCCTGGATCTTGGCCTTGACGTTCTCGATGGTGTCGGAGGGCTCGACCTCCAGGGTGATGGTCTTGCCAGTCAAAGTCTTGACGAAGATCTGCATGCCTCCACGCAGACGCAGAACCAAGTGGAGGGTGGACTCCTTCTGAATGTTGTAGTCAGAGAGAGTGCGTCCGTCCTCCAACTGCTTTCCGGCGAAGATCAGACGCTGCTGGTCTGGGGGATGCCCCTTGTCCTGGATCTGGCCTTGACGTTCTCGATGGTATCGGAGGGCGACCTCCAGAGTGATGTGTTCATAGAATTTGCTAGAGACGCAGAACCAAGTAAGGTACTCCTTTATGTTTAATAAAGGTGGTCCGTCTATGTTTGCGAAGATAGACGCTGCTGGTCTGGGGAATGCCCTCCTTGTCCTGGATTTTAGCCTTGACGTTCTCGATGGTGTCGGAGGGCTCGACCTCCAGAGTGATGGTCTTGCCAGTCAAAGTCTTGACGAAGATCTGCATGCCTCCACGCAGACGCAGAACCAAGTGGAGGGTCGACTCCTTCTGGATGTTGTAATCGGACAAGGTGCGTCCGTCCTCCAGTTGCTTTCCGGCGAAGATCAGACGCTGCTGGTCTGGGGGAATGCCCTCCTTGTCCTGGATCTTGGCCTTCACGTTCTCGATGGTGTCGGAGGGCTCGACCTCAAGGGTGATGGTCTTGCCAGTCAGAGTCTTGACGAAGATTTGCATGTTGACTGTGGACGAAAAAAAGATTAAAATTCAGTCGTGGTTGTGTGTGTAAGAGAAAAGAAGGGAAGTGCGCAATTGATTTTCTGCGTAGTGACCCAGTTCTCGTGACCCAGTAACTGTTCTCTGGCATACACACACACAGGCGTACCAATGGGTTTTTCCCCGAATGTTTGCACAACTGAATAATTTCGCCATAAAACGTCATATTTATGGCAATGACTAATCAGTAATTTATTTTCTAGCGAAGAAAAGAAAGAGGCCCTGGAACCACAGATACACACACACGTACGCACACTCAACCCCCATTTTCTTTATTCTTAGCTGCACTTTTCTTGCTGCGACGCCATTTTGGATGCACTTTTTAGGCGGCCCCACGAAATGAAAACGTAGAAAAAAAATAATGCTCCAACGCTCACCTTAATAACTTGATCTCGTATAAATGAATTTAATTTTGCTTATTCTTGGTCTGCACTTTTTAACAAATCACTTTCTGGTCGTTGTCTAAAAACTTGCTTTCCCTTTATTTCTTTTCGAACGAATGCCCAGCTGCTAGGCGAGCGACTCGTATTTATAGGCAGACGGAGACGTCCAGGTTGACTTTTGTCTCGCTCGCTCGTAAACGACAATTGTGCTTGGGTTGCTTTGTTAGCTGATTTGTGATGACTTGTCGGTTCGGTATATAGGCAAAACTCAAAATCTGGAACTCAATAAGCAAGTTCCGCACAAAAACCATTTGTTTTTGAATTAGCAATAGGCAAAATTAGGTTTAAAACAAAATGCGTAGTGTATTTGTTGTCTCCCTCGCTCTCACGGACATCTTACCCGAGCTATCGATAGGTTCGGTGCGGCCGTTTACAACACTACCCCTATGTCATGTTTGTAAATATGTCTGCTTATGTATTATATCTGCTTATGTGTGAATGTATATGTTCTAGCTGTATTTTTTTCTTTGTTTGGCGAGTTAAACGACCTTTATGTGTTTTGACGCTGCAAGATTTGTCTTCGCTTTGGTCAACAGCCTCAGACAAGACCCCCAGAAGCAGCAATGTCATACATATATTGGGGCATTTTCATTTCCCCAAAACACACACACATATGTGTGTATACACCCTGCATGCATGTGCATTTGTGTGTGTGTGCACACTGATTCGTGACTAACTGCATCTGGAAAGTTCGTTTACTGGAATGAATGAATTGCTGATGAAATGTGATGAAGGCTGATGTCAGCCTTTCGAGCGGTGATGAACTAACCCCTCGTTCAGATTAAAAGTTAAAAGTTGAGAGAAACTTAAAATTTAATACTTATACTGTCTTTTATTTCAAGAACATGTTCCCATTTATTTAGTAATTCGGTTATTAATTTTCTTTTATTTATTAGAAATTCAAATTATTTACTTCATTTCTCAAATATCCACCCAATAATTCGCTGCCAATAAGGAATATTTCATTTACCTAACCTTACGATGAACTTTAACCCCTGATGACCGCAGTAAATGCTCACTTTCTTTTTACACTCGGTTTCTTTTATTCGGTTTTGTGGGTTCTTTGTGGATGTTGTATGTATGGATGATGTATGTAAATGCAAGCCACAGACTTTCCCACGCCAATGACACAACCCACTCAAACGAAATACGCCGCCAGCTGAGCCATTTTATCCTTGGGCTGCCGCCCACCGCGTCCGCCACGTCCACCGCCACCCGGAGCGCCGCCAGTTCCGCCGGCAGCCGCCGCTCCACCTGCGCCGGCAACAGCAGGACCCCCGGCAGCGCCCCCGCCGCGTCCAACCTTGCCGCCCCGCGATCCGCCACTACGAACCGGTCGTGACGCCACGGCCCGGTGCTTCTCCACCAGATGCGAGAAGTCCGTGGAACAGAAGATGCAGCCGGTCTTCTCCTCGCTGCCGTCCTTGAATTTGCTCTTGTCGGATTTATACACCACGTTCACCTGCTGCGCGCCGCACTCCTGGCACTTGGCCTCTGCGAGGATAAAGAACGGTTACAGCCGGGACAAAGAGAGTGGGACACAGAAAACGCACCTTCCACTGTGATCTTGGTGGCGCCCTTGAAGCAGTTGATGATGACATCACACCGGTTGCAGCCCAGCTTCCAGGTGGGCGCCAGCGTGCAGTCCAGCACCAGGACGCCGGTGGGACACTCGACGCAGCCGGAGATGCCCAGCGTGTTCAGCGAGTGCGGGCAGGTGGAGTGCGTGCAGGTGTTGCAGCCGCCCAGATGGGGCATGTCGCTGAACGGCGGATGGTTGTAGCAGTAGGGGCAGAACGGAAAGGACCGTCCCTTGACGCCGGTGGAGAAGGCCAGCAGATCGAAGTCGTCCAGCGGGCACTTGAACTCGCGGTACACCTTGACATTGCCCATGGGCAGGGAGTAGGTCTCGTCGCAGTGCGAGCAGTGTAGCCGGGCGGGCTTGGTCTGTGAAAGAGAAAGAGCAGAGATTTGGTCAGAGATTTGTGGGAAGCACAGGCGCGGCACGTGACCTCACCTGTATGTACTTCATGTACCGCCGGCACTTGCCGCACCGCGAATGCGCCTTGCCCGACTCGGCCAGCGGCGAGAAGGAGACCTCGAAGAGGGCGTCCATATTCGCAATGTTCTTCACAAA
Organism: Drosophila bocqueti; assembly: GCA_018151655.1. Classification (NCBI taxonomy): domain Eukaryota; kingdom Metazoa; phylum Arthropoda; class Insecta; order Diptera; family Drosophilidae; genus Drosophila; species Drosophila bocqueti. The sequence continues at coordinate 700,488 of JAECXF010000004.1, forward strand.
GTACATGAACTTGAGCTTGAAGATTTGGATGGCGTGGCGCAGGACGTCCTGGAAATCGGCCGAGCCCTGGGCGATCAGCGTCAGCATCCGTTCCACCTCGGACCGCATGGTGGGCAGCACCAGTTCCGGATCGATCTTCTGATAGCCGTGCACCAGCACAATGCCCAGCGTCGTGGGTATCAGCTTCCGTCCGTTCTCGATGTGCACGTAGTTCCGCTGGCAGATGTTGTTGATGTGCACCGGAATGGAGGCGTCCGTTCCGATGCCGTGCTGCTCCATTAGCGTAATGAGCTCCGCCTCGGTGAGATAATCGGGCGGCCCCGTCTGGCTCTCGGCCAGCCGGACATCGTTGATGGCCACCTGGGTGCCCTGGACAAACGGCGGCATCGGTTCGTCCCGGCCGAAGGCCTGCCAGGTCATCACCTTGGTAAAACCGGCATCCAGCAGCACGTTCGCCGTGCAGGTGAACGTCTCCAGGCCAACGCTCAGCTTGGCCGTCGTGACGCGGTACTTGAGGTCGCGCGATACCGTGCCCATAAAGTGTCGGCAGATGAACTCGTAGACGCGCCAGGTGTCGCGATCGAAGTCGCTCCGGTTGCCCAGCTTCATGGGCGTGATCGGTGGATGGTCGCCGGCGTCCTTGCCCTTGCGCGGCGTCTGCAGGTCGCCCAGAATGGTGCGCGCCTCGTCCCCAAAGTCGCCCGACGGCTGCAGCACACGCAGCACGGCCGGCAGGTCAAAGTTGGTCGGATACTGGTTGGTCTCCGTTCGCGGGTAGCTGATGTAGCCCTGCGTGTACAGCCGCTCCGCAATCTGCATCGCCTGGAAGGGGCCGATGCCCAGGCCGGAGCTGCATATCCGCATCAATTCGACGGTGTTCAGGGCCTGCGGCTTGCTCTTGAATGCCTCCTTGCTGCCCACGCTCTCCACGCTGCAAAATGGGGAAATTGGTTATAGGAAATGGGGAGCTAGGCTCCCAGAACAAAGAAACTGCGAACAAACTACTATCTTACGTGGCCTCCTTCTGCTCCTTGACACGATTCAGCAGCATGATGGCAACATCCTTCTTGAAGACGCGTCCCCGGGCCCACTCCAGCGTGAACTCCGGCTGGCCGGCGAGCAGCTGCAGGTACCAGAAGCTCTCCGGCTTGAAGGTCTGGATGTCGTCGTGCCGCTTCACGCAGAAGCCGAGCGTGGGCGTCTGGCAGGGGCCGTAGGAGATGAGCGAGGAGTCCAGGTCGCCGTATCGATCCTGGAAGAACTTGGTCTGGAAACGGGTGAAGGCACAGCCAATCCGCAAGTCCAACTCCTGTCGCGCATCCACCGACTTGGCCTCGTTCTCGTTGGGATGCCCCAGAGTCTCCATGGCGCCCTTGATGTCCTTGTCGGTAATGGCGGAGAAGTGGGCGCGATAGGTGACCTGTCGGCTAAACACATTGTGGATGACATGCTGCACGGCGTCCATCACCTCGAAGCAGATATTCTCGCCCTCCTTGTCGCAATCGAGCCAAAGGACAAGGTAATCGCAAGCCGCGCGCCTCCTGCGCCAGAAAGCTTCGCATGTGCTGCTTGGGGTTCGTCTCCTTCTTCTCCGTTGGACAGCCGAATAGCTCCACAGGATCCACCTTGTCCCACGAGTTGTACTTGCTGATGAAGTCCAGTGACATCACGTGCCCGCACACCGACGTCATCCGAAAGTGGACGCTGCCCTCGTTGCGGAAGCTGCCCGTCCACTCGTGCGTGGAGCAGCCGTTGCCGGTGCCTGGGTTTTTTTGGGGTTTAACGCAAGGATTACGGATTACGGATTACGGATTACAATGGCACTCGCAGGACACTCGCGAGGGAAGTGTTAACCAACTCACCCCGCTTGGCCGTGCAGCGACCGTTGGAGAGGATGCCCGCCAGGGAGGCTGCCAGCGAGGGCTTCTCGGCCACCATCAGCACGCTCTTCATGGCCTAAATATAATTGATGACTTTTTCGCTATTTTCTATTCGCGCAGAACTCGCTCTGTGCTGCTCTGCTCTTCTCGCCAGCCCTCTCTCTCTGTCACTCGCATGGGTTTGGCCCGCAGGGAGCAGCGTTCTGGTTGCCGTTGCCGTTGCTGTTGCCGGGTATTGCTCGCTGTTCGCGCTGGGCTCCGCTTGTGGAGTGCGTGCCGCTGGATTCCGGTTCTGGGCCGGAGCTGGAATGCGCGCTGTTGCTTCAGGTTCGCCCACACATGAGATTTTCCTGCTGTCAATAAGCCGGTCGTTTTGCCAAATTGTTTGTTAATGATATTTTCGCAAAAAAAAAAAATAGTTTGCTGTGTGACCGTTTCGCGGGCTCTGCAAAAAGCAACGAAAAAGTGTGAGGCTCGGGAAAATACCAGATATTAAATAAAAAAATATCGCTGTTTCGATAGTTGGGCAATCAAAAAATCGTTGATATTTTGATATTATTATAAACAACCCTCGTTGACATTGAAACTTTTAAAAGTTGTTATATTATATAGAACGGGGCTAATCGCAGTTGGGTCGCAGTTTAGATTACAGAGCGAACGCAGGAGGAGATCCCAGTCAAGATGGCCACAGCACTCAAGTTCGCAGCGAACCTCAACTTTCTGTTCACCGAGCGGGCGGCCACGATCGCGGAGCGGATCCATCTGGCTCACCAGAACGGATTCCGGGCCGTAGAGATCCCCTATCCGGAGGACGAGACGAGCGCCGTGGTGGACGCCCTGTGGGAGACGCACCTTGAGGTCAGCCTGGTTAACCTGGCCTTCGACAAGACCAGCGACCAGCTGCGCTTCGGCTCCACCAGTGTGCCCGGGGCCGAGGCACTGTTCCGCAAGCAGCTGGAGAGCACCATCCGTTTCGCCAAGGAGGTGAGGTGCGGCAAGATTCACCTAACGGCCGGCCTCCTGCCCCCCGGCGGGCGGGAGAGCGACTACACGGCGACGTACACGGCCAACCTGAAGATCGCCGCCGATAGCCTGAAAGCGAACAACATGATCGGCGTGATTGAGCCAATTAACAAGTACGCCGTGCCCGGCTACTTCATGAACTCGTACGCCAAGGCCGCCGGCGTGCTGGGCGCTGTGGGTGCCGACAACCTGAAGCTGCTGGCCGACATCTACCACCTGCAGCACCTGCACGGCAACGTGTCCAAGACGCTCGAGGAGTACAAGGGCCTCATTGGCCACTTCCAGATTGCCCAGGTGCCGCATCGCCACGAGCCGGACGTGGCCGGGGAGCTGGACTACGGCTTTGTGTTCAAGGCCATCCAGGAGCTCGGCTACGCCGACTGGGTGGGCTGTGAGTACAAGCCCAAGACGACGACGACGGAGGGTCTCAGCTGGGTGGCCAAGCTGGGCTATGCTCTGTGATCTGGATGCTGGATGCTGGATTTATTGCATTTCATTTGAAAGAGAATTGTATTTACACGTTTTACAAACACATAAAGCTGGTTAAATTTATGCTCCACAAGCTTTTTGCATGGCCAACTCCCGTGAAAAGGTCACAGAGTTGACCTACACACAGCGTGGAAAGGCACGGCACGGTAGCCACGATTAGATAAGATTAGATAGCCTAAGATCCCTGGCTGTCACTCTCGCTGCGTAGCACCCGCTTGGCGTACTTGGCGATATGGATGACGCCGTGCTCGGGCGAGGCTATGTGCAGGTTGCTGCCACAGCAAAAGTCCGTGTTGATGTGCGGGTTGTGCAGCTCGGCCACCAGTGTGTGGCAGGCCGTGGAGGAGTCGCCCGTGGACTTGAGCATTTTCTGAAAAGAAAGAACGAGAAGAGAAATGTTTAGATTCCCCATAAATGTGGTTAATTAGCACCACCAGCAGGCAGAGAGGAGAGTTCTCCAAGACCGAGTTATCCCATGCATTTGATGGGTGAAATTACCAGAAGTCTGAGCTAGATATTTCCCGTTTAGCTGTCTCATAATTTGTACTTTTGGTTTGTCCAAAGATAATCAAATATAAGCAGCAAAACCACAGGGTTTTGTGCTACTTTTGCGGTTAAGATAATTAAGTTTTTCAGAAGCTAGATAAGCCTTACCATCCAGAACTCGTTGCCGGGCAATGCATTGCCATCCCAGGCATAGGAGACAACCAGCAGCATGTTCTGGAGCTCGGGGCCTGCCAATTTCCTAGCTGGATTGCGCTTAGATATGAAGACGCGTATGCCATCCTCTGGATGCCCATCGATCTTCAGCAGGGAGCCGTTGCGCAGGCCTCCACAGTCGGTGATGGAGAACCAGGAGAAATGCACAATGCCCACATGGCTGAGCCGCTTGCCCAGGGTGCGCATGCGCTGCTCGAAGGTCTCCAGAAAGATGCGCTCCTGCTGGGCGGCCACCTTCCACACGCCCAGGCCAAAGCCCACCACATGGACGTAGGCCAACTTGTTGGCTAACTGGGCTCGTGCCTGAGCCTCCAGCAGCAGCATGTCGAAGCTGATGGCATAGCGCCGCTTCATCACCATGTTGTCAAAGACGTCCAGCTTGTTGCCCGACGGTCCGAAGCGCTGGTTATCGATGGTGGCCTGGCCGTGCAGCAAATCCTGGGTGGCGTAAAAGCCCCGCCACAACCGGCGGTAATCCTCGGCCCTCGTTGTGGCCGGCGTATCCAGCGCCAGGCCGTAGCCCTTCTCTCGGGTGTTCTGCGTGCGCGCAATTACAATGTCCTGAAATTCCATAAGATTGCGACGCGACAGGCGAGCTCCGATCATGCCCACGATGACACCGCTCGGCTCCACGGTCTTGGAGGCTCCTCTAGTGTCACGCCCGCAATTGGTTCGCTCGCCCTCGTTGATGAACTCGGTGAGAGAGCTGACGGACAGCAGGGCGGACAGCTTGATGTCGTCGTAGCTGAGCACGTCGGCCAGGACGAGAGGAGCCCGCTCCTCCGGTGTGCCGACGCTCTCGAAACCGCTTGCTCCCTTCTCGCCGCTCAGCAGCAGGTACTTGTCGTTCCGGGCAAAGAAGCTGGCGCAGCGCTTCTCCAGGAGGCGCTGCACGAAGCCGCAGAGAGAGAGCGGCCGATAGATGGGCTTTTCCACGGCGTTGCCTGTGCAGAGAGTAAGACCTAAGAAAAGGAGCAGCAGCAGCAGGAGATCCCCCACTCACCCCATTGGCACTTGTGCTCCAGATACTGCAGGTAGAGACCCAGGGTGCGCTCGTGTATCACCGGATAGACAGAGGCGATCTGCTCGTTGATGCTGTCCAGCCTGTTGGGGTTCTGACGCTTCACGCGGACGCTCTCTACCCCGAACTGGATCGCGGAATAAGCACAAGTTAGAGGGAATTTGTTGGTCTAATGGCTACCACCCACCTCCAGGGGAAACGTCTGGGATTTGGCCAACAGCTTAGTCGCCTCCTCCGGTCCGGAAACTGGCTTCTTCACCTTCCGGCAATCTTGCAGCAGTTTGCGCCCGAAATCCGTCAGGGGTTGCGAGTCCCCGGCCACATTTGGCCAAACCCGATCTACGTCAGCTCCGAATGTGGTCATGTTGAAGGTTTGCTCTTAACTGTTGCATTTCACAACTTGTCTTGGCTGCATTTTAAGCTGAATTTCGCCATTGTGTTAAATTATTTTCTGTTTTGTTTTGTTTTGAAGCCTGTCGTGTGACCGTCTCTTGCCAAGCCGGTCAACGCGACTATCAGTATTTCGGTATTTTCCTGAAGTGTGGCATCGCCGGCCACTGACATAAATATATCATCTTCAGAAAAAATATCGATATATTGATATTTTGATATGGGAAATTTGGGATTTCGACCCCCATGGTGCGAAAAAGTCGAGGTATTCGTACATTTTACATTTCAAACGTCCATCGATAGAAATATATCACTTTAGAGGAAATATCGAATATTTTGATATATTACACACACACACATAAGCAACACGCCAGCAGCGCAGCGAGAGGAGCAAACGCCGCAGAAAAACGCCCATCAATTTCTCGAGCGGACCGTAAGCGGTTAGGAAAGCGGACGGACACCAGCAGGATTGGACGGCCAAACCGCCGCCACCGCCACCGAGCACAGCGACATACATTCCAGCCGCACCGAGGACTAGCAGTGAGCGTGAAGAAGTGGTGAGGCGGGGCAGCAGAGCGACGAGCCAGCAGAAGCAGAAGAGGAAGAGGAAGAAGAAGCCGATTCGAGATTATCAATTATGAATTTCCTGGGCTTTGGCCAGTCAGCGGACATTGAGATAGTCTTCGATGGAGCCGAGCACAAGACAGCGGAGGTCAAGGGCGAGGACGGCAAGGTGGAGAAAATGCTGCTCTTCTACGATGGCGAAACGGTGTCCGGCAAGGTGCGTCCCCCAGTCTCTCCACTGGCACTGGAGATTTCCATTATCAGCACATCACATTCCCAGCGTCCGCTTCCGCTTTCGCCTTCGCTCCCCATTCTCATTCTCTCCTTTGCTTTATTTCTTTCCCCTTTATGCGGCTGCTTATTTAGGTGAACGTGACCCTGAAGAAGCCGGGCAACAAGCTGGAGCACCAGGGCATCAAGATCGAGTTCATTGGACAGATCGAGCTGTTCTATGACCGCGGCAACCACCACGAGTTCAAGTGCCTGGCCAAGGCCCTGGCCCGGCCCGGCGATCTCATCCAAAACAACAGCTATCCGTTCGACTTTCCGAACGTGGAGAAGCAGTTCGAAGTGTACGCGGGCTCCAATGTGCGACTCCGCTACTTCCTGCGCGCCACCATCGTCCGTCGGATCAGCGACATCACCAAGGAGGTGGACATCGCCGTGCACACGCTGTGCAGCTACCCGGAAATGAACAACCCCATCAAGATGGAGGTGGGCATCGAGGACTGCCTGCACATCGAGTTCGAGTACAACAAGAGCAAGTATCACCTGCGGGACACGATCATTGGCAAGATCTACTTCCTGCTGGTGCGCATCAAGATTAAACACATGGAGATTGCGATCATCAAGAAGGAGAGCACCGGCACCGGACCCACCATGTTCAATGAGAACGAGACCATTGCCAAGTACGAGATTATGGACGGGGCGCCGGTGAAGGGCGAGAGCATACCCATCCGGGTGTTCCTCGCCGGCTACAATCTCACGCCCACCATGCGCGACATCAACAAGAAGTTCTCGGTCAAGTATTTCCTCAACCTGGTGCTAATGGACACCGAGGACCGGCGCTACTTCAAGCAGCAGGAGATAACGCTGTGGCGCAAGGCGGACATACCGCGTTACCACAGCGCCCAGCAGCAACAGCAGCAGCAGCATCAGCAGCACCAGCACGTCCCGCTGCACGCGCCGCCGCATCTGGTCAGCGGCCCGGCGGCTCCCACGGTGGCCCACTCTCTGATCAGCACCAGCAGCGGCGAGGCGGGCGGCGCTCCTGGCCCGGCGGCGGCCACAGCCACAGCCGGATCCGGATCCGAGTCCAAGATGGGCCTGTTTACCAGAGAGAGCCCCAATCAGGAGTTTAGCCAGCAGCAGCTGGACTCGCCGCCGCTGACGCCCAGCGAGCTGCCAACAACGGCCAACAACGAGGAGCCAACGCCAGCGACAGGCTCTGCCGTTTCCGTTTCCGCTTCGATTCCAACGTCGGCGACATCTGCCCCAGAACCGGCCCCCGAGCGGGGCATGGGCGATGGCGCCGCAGCGGCCACCACAAGTGTCTCGCCCGTTGCCATGCTCTCCAGTTCGCCGCCGCCGCTGCTGCCACCATCGCCGCACTCCCGTTCCGACGGCGACTCGGCGGAGCAGGCGCCGCAGAACGAGGAGGATGAGGATGAGGAGCCTGTTGGGGACGTGGTGGCGGCTACTGCGAAAAAGGTCAGTGCCACGCCGCTGGCCGCCGATTGAGTGGGGAGCTGAGGCCAGTAGCCAAAGCCAGAGCCAGAGCCAGAGCAGATGGAACTATTACGCATACAATATTCGTATACAGCAGCAGGAGCAGCAGGAGCAGGAGCAGGAGCAGCAGCATCAACAGCGGCAACAAAATATGCATATGTCTATTTTTTTAAAGTTAATTTAAAGTTGTTAAAAACTGTTTTATTGAAGTTATGCGCATCATCTACCAAAAGCAAAACAAAAAACAAACACAAACAAAATAACGCAAATAATGATAGTAACGAAATGACGAAATCGAAACCTAGGACAAATGAGAGAGGCACGAGGCGAGGCGAGTCGACCTCGGAGCTATTGTATATCCAATCTCTAGCCGTGTTAGAGATACATTTTTGGTATTATTGATAATGAGAAGCGAGAGAGAAAACAGTGGCCACCTGAGACCAGAGACCAGAGACAGACACAAAAGGAGTTGGAAGTGGACAGAGAAGACAGAGAACAGATCATCCAGTTCGAAACTAGTTAACTCCCCCTGTGTATTTCGATGACCTGACGACCATCATTCCCCTCTTTACCCTTCCTGGGGCCCGTTTTCTTTGGAAAATTTGATTTTTCAATCTGAAAAATGTTGAAATTGCTTTCTAAAAGTGAGAGAAACCCTGAAATCAAAATGTGCATTAAACTAAACAAACTCAAATACGGATAACAGCAAATACATCAACAAAAGCAACACTTACACACACATGGAAAACTTAAAACAAACTAAAAACACACCCATTAAAAATAAAGTTTTAGTCTATATAGCAATACTAACGAATCGATGCTGGGAAGGTTATTCTGGATGGATGGCGATTTGGAGATGGAGCGACGAATTACAATGTTACATGCCTTGCATATGTACATAACACAGTTCATATACATATACATAATGTACACGAAATACAAAACTATATATACACACACATATATACTTAGAGAACCGCAATTAAACGAATAAAGGCGATGAGAGCGCAAAAGCTAAACACAAAAAACTAAGGAAGAGAGATATTTCAAGTTGCAAAAACAAGGTACCAAGGGGTAAACTCTGCAAATATTGATAAAGAGAGGTTCAGAAAAGCTGATTACAAATTGTATAAAGCCTTATTTGTACAATATAAACTTGGTTTTATCCTTTCGCTTACAGTTTTCCGTCCAAATTAAACCTAATACATATATCAACGACTTCACTGAACTTCTTGCTTCTCCAATTCTTGCTAACGCATTACGTAATATCCATTAGAAACCTATATTTATTTAACATATAATGCGGGATTTAACAAACTTCTTATGGCGATAACTCTAGTCCCAGGCCTCCTTGATCTTAAGCTGGTTCAGTCGCTCCTCAATGGTGACGTGCGGTTTCATTTTGCGCAGCGTCTGCTCGTCCGTCCACTTGGCCACCAGCTTCTCGCGCTTCTGCAGCTCCTTGGCATGTCCCGAGGATTGTTCCTATAGGAAAATATATATATAATATTGTTTCTGCAAGGAAGCAAGAGGGTACGGGTACTGACCAGTGTCAGGTAGGGATGCCGGAGAAGCAGCATCACCTGCTCCTGTCGCTCGTACTCGCGGGTTAGTGTGTCCATCGCACGCTGGCTAACCGGCTTAACCAGACGCCGCTTCCCACGGAAAATGTGACCCGGCACTGTTTTCTTGAAGAAGTTGATTAACGTCACCCGCATATTTCGTTTGATTGAGGTCTCTTAATTCCTCTAATTAATACAAAAACACCAAAATAAGCAATTTATTTTTATTTCGGTTGCACAAGTTTGGGGCCAGTGTGACCGCGTTTCGTTCCACCAGGAAATCGGAGTACGACGAGAGAAAAATCGTAGCAAAGTTTTCATCGATGTTTTTGCACCTGGTCACACTCTGTTAGTACCGCGCACGTGTGAAGATTCGTTAAAGACAGAAAAACCCATAGCAAATGGCAGACGCCGTGGAGGCCCTGTTTATTAGCACCAGCAGCGAGGACAACACAACATGCAGCGTCCAGGACCTGCGCACCGGCACCGATCTCATGCGCTACAAGGGCGGCGGCATCGCCCAACATCACGGCTTGGGAATGATTAGCCTCAGCTTTGTGTTTGCCGCGAATTCAGCGAAGCCGTTAATCCATGTCTGGCCCATCAACAAGCAGGAGCAGATGGCCAGCCTTCGGTTTGTGGTGCCGGGCAAGGTTAACGCCCTGGCCCTAACGCCCGACGGCTGCTTCCTGGCTGCGGGCATTCAGGAGAACATCTACTTGTGGCACATGAACACCGGACGCATGCTGAACACGCTGTCCAAGCACTACCAACCAATCACCTGCCTGCGATTCACCGACAACGGCGAACACTTCATCAGCGGCGGCAAGGACGGCGCTGTGCTCGTCTGGGACCTGACCTTTGCGGCTGCTCCTCTCGACACGGGCAGCGGGCAGGATAGCACCGAGCCGCTGTACAGCTTCAATGATCACGGCCTGGCTGTGACGGATCTGTATTCGGGCTGCGGTGGCATCCGCTCCCACCTGTTTACGGTCTCTCTGGATCGTTGCTGCAACGTGTACGACCTGCTCGGCGGCACCCAGCTGCTGAGCGTGGTCTTTCCCGTGGCGCTCCACAGTGTCATCGTCAACCGGATGGAGACGCACGTCTATGTGGGCTCCGGTGACGGCAAAGTGTTCGTCTTTCACATGGAGAGGGCGCCGCGCACGAAGGTGGGTGCAACTACGGCGGCTGCATCAAGTTAATATTAATTCCTTTGCATTCCCGTTTCGCGCAGGAACATCACGTGGAGGAGGATGAGCTGCAGGCCTTCGTGGGCCATACCGCTGGCAAGGCCATTACCTGCTTGGCTCTGAATATGAGCTCCACATCGCTTGTATCCGGCGGCGAGGACAAGCAGGTGTGCGTCTGGGACGTGGGCAGCCGGCAGCTTATTAAGAGCTTGCCCCAGACCGGCGCAGTGACAAACCTCTGCATACGCCTGCTCACCCCCGGCGTGTTTTTGCCGGAGCACAAACACAGGCCACCGTTTGCCGACACTTTGAAGCGAATGATAACGCCACGAACCAAGGACGATCACATCGAGCTGCCGGTCACCGAGGAGGACGATGGGCGAGAATCACCCGAGCTGGACCTGACGAACAGTAGTTACCCCGGCACGGATACGGAAATACTTCGACAGCTGTTGGCGTCCATGTATGCCGGCAAGTCCAAAGACGACAAGGATGAGGCGGAGGATGAGTCCGATGCGGGGGAAGTAGAGGAGGTGGAATCTGTAGCAGGAGAGGAAATGGAAACCGAAGCGGCAGATGAAGAGCTGAGTATAGAAGCACCCGATGAGGATGGGGAGGACGCGGTCGAGGAAGAGGACGCGGACGAAGAGGAAGAGGACGCGGACGAAGAAGAAGCAGACGAAAACCAAGAAGAAGAGGATGCAGACGAGGCCGAGGAGGACGCAGGTGCAACAGCCAACGGCGTTGATGTACAGAAGCTGCTGGAGGAGAATGCACGCCTCAAGGAAGAGTCCAAGCGGATGTTCGAAATCATGGTCCAGTACATCTCCAGCGATGCGTCGACGGCGTCGGCAAATGCTGCCGACTCCGCGACCAAGACAAAGCGAAAGAAGCCGCGCCAGAACTAGTCCTCAGAGATGCTTTCAATTACATTTACTTACGCATTAGGAATCAATTACATATACAAGAATTATTCATACAAAAAAACGAAACAATTTGACGGTGACTTGGGTGCTAAACAAACAAACAAATAACTGGTGGCCACTGGCCAGTTGGCCGCTACTTGGCATCGTTCTCGTTGCCCGACTGGACATCCATGTTGTCGTCCTCAGGCTGCGCCGCATTATCCTTCTCTTCGGCCAGCAGGCGACGGATCTCCCTGTTGGAGTTGAGCAGCTCGCGGAGCTGCGACATAATGTCGTCCGTGCGTTGCTCCACGGCGTCTAAGGCGCAGCTGAGCTCGTCCAGACTTTGGTTCACATCCTCCATCTCTGCCGGAGGCACCATATAAGTGAGTGAAAATCCCAACGAGTGTTGCTCTGCCCCAACAGTAACCGAACTCACCCTGCAAATCGGCCTCCTGGACGTTGGTGGTGCCGGATTCGCCGGACGAGGTGGGGTCGTGGTTGTTCTTCGGTGACATCTTGCGTGCTGGACTGTCTGCCGTCGCCACTGGTGCTTTGTGATTGTTATTTTCCAGTTCAGCTGTTTTTCTAATATTTTTTTATTTGTAAACTCCTATTGTCACGGGACAGCTAGAGATGGGACGCAGGAAAACGATGAATCGAAACTCGTGCTATTATAGTTTTAGTATTTTTTATACCGCTGCAGGGTATTATATTTTTATTTTCTTGATCAGCATCAACAGCCGAGTCAATCTAGCCGTGTCTGGTAGAGTACAAAAATGTAAACATTTTTTTGTTAAGTAATATTTAAAAAAAAAATGTCCACACAAAATTTATTTTAAAATAAATTGCAGTATGCAGTTTTATTAGCGTACGAACTTACACTGCTTTAATACATGTGTGTAAAAATAATAATAATAAATAATAAATATAATGATTATAAAAATGCTGCCGATTTGTGGTTCAATAGTATGCACTAATCGTACTTATTTTCTTATCAAATAAAAATAAATATATTAAATATTCTTTGGAAAATGTAAATTAATATATTAAGATGTATAGCATAGATTAGTCTTTCCCATAAACTGATCTAACAACTAACCTTCTCTTTCAGAGGGATATAAAGAAAATAAATTATGCCAAAAGGCAAATATTTTTCTCCAAGTGCGATACCGATAGCTTGGCATTGCATCGCCTTGCAACACTGGGCCCCGCCGCTGTTGTGTTTTTGTTTTTGTGCCTCTTATTTTTTTGTTTTATTGCAAAGCTGATAACTGCAGGTTTTATAAAGGATATAAATAGAGCGGCGTCGCTGGCAAGGCGGACAAACATGATTAGCCGCCCAGCGCGTGCCTCCCAGTGTTTTATAAGAGCGCTCAATGCGATTTCGATTTGATTTGTTGCTATTGTTGTTGTTGTTGCCTTGAACACAAACAACACATCCAACAGAAGCGTTTGCCAAAACCTCCGTCGCCGTCGCCGCCGTCGTCGTCGTCGTCGTTGTTGTTATGTAAAGGCACGGAAGCGAAACGTTGGACACAAAGGCCAGAGCCAACGATCCTCCATCCATCTCCATAAAGACAAATCCCATCCGGAAGCGCCACAGTTCGTTCTCCCCGCGCAGAGAGTCCGCCAGAGAGGGAGAGAGAGAGGAGTGCGGGAGCAAACATCACGCGATTGTGTGAAAGTTTTCTTTCTTCAGCTGAACCCCACAAAGTTTGTTTTCCGCCCGTGTTTACCTTTTCCCATCTCGAATGCATCTCTAAGACTCTCTCTGTTTACCCTTCCACCTTGCAGAGTTACGCGATGGCTGCCGCTGCAACAGGTTCGCCGCCCGAGGAATCAGCGACGACTCCATCAGCTCCTGGCTCCGCGCCCAGCCCCGCCTCGGCCAGTGGACGCCACCAGCTGCGGCCCGTGAAGTATGACTATGCGGATTCCTTTGCCTGCACCTACATCGTTTCCGTGGTGGCCGCCTCCATAGCAGAGCTGGCCACCTATCCGCTGGACCTGACCAAGACGCGTCTGCAGATCCAGGGCGAGGCGGCTGCGGTGGCTGCGCTGGCTACCACGAGTAGTACCGCCAATGGCAAGGCCAATGTGAGTACATGAAGCAGAGCTCGTGTCCCAGCTTTTTGCTTGTTTTCTGTCATTGTGGTTATTGTTGTTGTTGATGTTGATGTTGTCTCCGGCTTTTGGTTACTCCACACCTCCACACCCTCATGGCAATCCCTAATCCCCCCATTTGTTGCTCTCACCTATATAAGCCAAGCATGGAACACGGCCCCTCTCTGATTTATCTCGTCGGCGATAATGTTTTTTTGTGCTTTGTACGCTAAGAAAGACTGGAGAGATAATGAATGCTAGTCGGAGTGGGCACGGCACGGCCATGGTGACGGTGATAAGGCGCTGTGCTTGGAGCAGATGTTTTCCGCTAAGCTTCTGCTTGATGTCCACCCATCAACCCACCAACCCAGCAACCAACCCATCCCTCAGCCTCATCCGTAGTCCTGTATTTTTCTTTGTTGTTGTTTTTTGTTGCCCTGATTACTTACCGCCCCTGCCATATCCCAACCCCCAACGTATGTGTGTGTGTGCCTGTTCCATGTGAGTCTTGCGTGTGAAATACAGAAAATACAAATCACAATTACCGATGATATCCAACGATTGATTACCATTTACCAGATGCAATACCGCGGCATGGTGGCCACCGCCTTCGGGATTGCGCGCGAGGAGGGCGCCCTGAAGCTGTGGCAGGGCGTGACGCCGGCGCTCTATCGACACGTCGTCTATAGGTGGGCATCCCCTCTCTCTCTCTCTCTCTCAAGTCCTCCTCATCTTTCTAGCATCAGCACCACCACCACTTGCCAGCCCATCTCTGCCAGCCGCCAGCAGCAGCTCCAGTCCCAGCCCCAGCCCAGCCCCAGCACAGCTCCAGCTCCTGAATCAGCAGTCAGTTCTAATCCAAGTTCTCCTTGTCCATTCACAGCGGCGTGAGGATCTGCAGCTACGATTTGATGCGCAAGGAGTTCACGGAGAACGGCACCCAGGCCCTGCCCGTGTGGAAGTCGGCGCTTTGCGGCGTCACTGCCGGTGCTGTGGCCCAATGGCTGGCATCGCCCGCTGATCTCGTCAAGGTGCAAATCCAAATGGAGGGACGCCGGCGTCTAATGGGAGAACCGCCGCGTGTGAATTCGGCGGGCCATGCCTTCCGCGAGATCGTGCAGCGAGGCGGCATCAAGGGTCTGTGGAAGGGCAGCATACCGAACGTGCAGCGGGCGGCGCTGGTGAATCTGGGAGATCTCACGACCTATGACACCATCAAGCATCTGATTATGGACCGCCTGCAGATGCCCGACTGTCACACCGTCCATGTGCTGGCCTCCGTGTGTGCCGGCTTCGTGGCTGCCATTATGGGCACGCCGGCAGATGTGGTGAAGACGCGCATCATGAACCAGCCCACCGACGAGAAGGGACGGTGAGTGAACAAGCGCCAGGAGAGAGAACATTGATGGATCTTTCCTTTTATTTCCTTTAGCGGCCTGCTATACCGCGGCTCCGTGGACTGCCTGCGCCAGACGGTGTCCAAGGAGGGCTTCGCGGCGCTGTACAAGGGCTTCCTGCCCTGCTGGATACGTATGGCACCGTGGTCCTTAACCTTTTGGCTGTCCTTCGAGCAGATCCGCAAGATGATTGGAGCCTCCGGTTACTAAGAAAGCTAAGAAAGGAGGAGGCCCAACCCAATCCACTATGTGTTTAGGTGACTGACTCCCCCTGCCTGACTCTCCAGAGTCGTCCACCTCTGACCTTAGCACCCTTCTTTCCGTGCCTGAAAAAAACCCTGCAGATTAGTAGCATCTATCGTCTACTCTGTGCAGTTTTAGTCTGTTATTCCCCCTCTTCTCACATCATTCGGGTTTCTTTATATTATATATATTTTGTTATTGTTGTTGCCTTAAGAAAATCAAAGAAACAAAAAGTATATAAAAAACAATCAAAGTTTACAATAAAGAGCGAGAGAAACTTGTTATATTTCGAAGAAATTGATATCTATTTGAGATTTAAGTCTCCTTTCAAAACGCAAGAGGGAACTGATGCTTCCCAACGCGATCCTTAGGGATATCGATACTGTATCGATCTTTGATGCGGAAGTCGATATACAAATCGATTTTATGTTAACGCTGAGTTACTTGTGCGAGAAATTCTGTTCCTATTCTGTTTGTTATATCGAACTAAAATAATCGGAAAATAAGACACTTTTCAAATATTTTCCTACAATATCGAATTTTTAAAATTTGATTTGCTACTCCAAATCGAGTCAGAAGCTTCAAAAGCTTGTGAAGGAGTCATTTCCGACCCTATAAACCATATATATTCTTGATCAGCATCAAAAGCCGAATCGATCTAGCCATGTCCGGAAAAAAAAAAATTTTACCCATTTTTTGAAAAAAATGTAAGGGGTTACATCGTCAAAATTCTGAAAAATTGGCAAAAAATTATAAATCGACTTTTGAATGCAGAAAAGTTCTCCTCTAAAAACTAAGAAGAAACCGCGAAACCAGACTGAAATCGGTTGAGTTTAGGCAAAGTTACGATCAAAAAACCATTGAAGGAGTTCGAGATTTTTAAGCTAAAAATGTAACCCTTTTTCGAATTTTAATTAATTAATTCGATATTCTCAACGATATATCAAATCGGACACATTCTTTCGATACACAAATCGCCCTCCTGCTACTAAAATAATAATAATAAACGATAAGTGCTTAATTTTAATTTGAAATGTTTGTTTTTCTTGCGAAAAAGAAAGAGAGAGAGAGAGACACGATTTAACTATTTTATCAATTGTCTTCTTGTTTCAGTTGTTTTTTTTTTTGGTATGTATGTATATATTTCTAGACCAGCTCCAGTGCATTTTAAAGTAAATTATCGAAGTAAAAATTGGTAATATTAATACCTAGGAGACATACATACACACAGAGGCACACGTACATATATATATATTATATATATAATATATATAGACATATATTATATCAAAAAATTGCATTTACGTTTCGAATTTAAAGACTGTGGGAACAATGGAGAAGCAACTAATATTACGAACTCTTCTGGAGGGGATAGAGCGCGGGAATGAATGGCTGGCGACGACCGTGCTCGAGAGTGCGCTGGGTGCCTCCAAATTGGTCTTCCTCATCCTTGTTGTTGTTGGTTCCAAAGTGTGGGAATCGCGTGTGTGTGTTGTGTGTGTGTGTCTGTGTGTGTGTGTGTGAAGTGTGCTTGACTAGACGCCGAGGAAAGTTAATCCGAATGCCAGGATCCCTATTCCAATCCCAGCATCCAGTTGATGCCTTGTACTATGAAGAAGATGAGCGGCTGCCAGGCCACCAGCCAGCGAATCCAGTCCAGCAGGCGTCCATACAAAACATGCGGCTTCTCCCAGCTTTTAAATGGGAAAGGAAACATTCAAATATATGCGCCATCATGGAACCATGATTCTTTAGCTTACGGATTGCGGAACATCTTTTGGAGATCAACCTTCTCCTTGCAGTAGGGACACGTCTGCTTCTTGCCCACAATGCACCAGCCGCGTATGCAGAACTCGTGGAACACATGGTTGCAGGACAGCTTGTACGTGTTCTCGATGACGCCCTCTTCCCTCTCGGAGACCAGCAACTGATTGCCGCACACAGCGCACACATTCTGATCCAGGTGCCGTGTGGGAATGCCCTGAGGTGTGTAGTACTGCGGAGGAATAGGATATGCTCGCATTAGCAGGAGCATTAGCCGTAGCTGGGAGGCGAATATAAACTCACGCCAATGGCCGCTGCCATTTTATCTGAACAAATCTCGGATATATCGCGGCCTAGGACACCGATGTACAGCCCATAGAAGCAGAACATCAGGCCCACGTCCATCCACGTGTTGGGCGGCTGCGAGAACAGATAGTTCATGCCCAGAAAGGCGGCCATGATCACCAGATAGCCCACCAGGCCCAGGCCGTAGCTAAGCTTGTAGATGAAGTAGAACCACTTGTACACCAGCCTGTAATAAAACACGGATAAGATTTATCGATGGCCGCCTTGCCGCCTGCCGCCTTATCGCCGTCGCTGACTCACCTGGGCGTTGTGCCCTGGATCGGCTTGCTGATGGCCCGGCGCATCACCAGCGCCGTTATGCATGTGAACACCAGCCAGATGATAATGAAGCGCAGCCAGCCAAAGCTGCACGAGATGATCAGCGGGATGAGCCACATCGCCAGCAGGGTGACAAAGGCGTAGGAGCTATAGTGGCGCTTCTTCCACTCCACAAGGATGATCTGGGCGATGAGCAAGGTGACGAACAGGATGATCACCATCTCCGAGTGCATGGCGTCATGGCCGCGATGCTTTTCCACCATCATCTGGTGCTCGGCACTGTTCGAATTGAAGGTGGAGGTAGAGGAGGTGGGATTAGCAATTAGGGCTTCTTTAAGCTTAAATTTACACTCACCGCATGCGCTCCTCCGGCGACATCTCGTCCAGGGACTGTGGCCAGGGCAAGGGAGTATCCATGAAGCGGAATAAAACCAATAGTATCTCCAGGTAAACCAACTGAATGATGATGAAAAACTTACCTTATTTAAGTCCACGGGCGCGTGCAGGTCCATGTGCTGCTGGTGCATCTTGTTGCCGTTGTATCCGCCGTATCCTGCCGCCGCCAATCCGCCGGACAATCCCACACGTCGTCTGCGTCGTTGCGTTATCTTGCCAACGTTGCTTACTCTCGCTTTTAGCCTCGAATTTTTTATTTTCTGGTCGAATTGCTTGAAAACAAATAATTACATTTTGTATTTGTGTGCGTGTCCAGCTGCCGTCTCAGCAGTGTTGCCAGGGTTTTCCTGCGGCAAAAAAAAAGCTAAAATGTTTGGGCTTTTAATTTAAAAATATCCTTGGGATTCAATAAAAACCCTGTTTGGAAAAATTAACAAAATTAAATTGTTGCACTACAATAAAATCAACAAATAAGAACTTAAATGTTGAAAATAAAAAAAGCTAATCAAATATGATGGAAAAAAGCTGACGTGGCGGCAACTCTGAATGTCTCACACACAGCTGACGATTACCGATAGCCGATAGCTGTTGAAGTCTACTAATAAGCTCTTTATGTGTTTACCAACACTGGTAGCGGCTTTGCATTTGTTTATATTTTTTTGTTTCGGGCAAGATTTTGATTTTAAAAAAGAGCAAGTAACGATGCAAGTAGAGCACTGGGGCGCTGTGCCCGCGGAGGACGACGGCGGCCAACTGACTGCCGACAAATATGTGCCTACGGCTGCCAAGAAGCCCAAGCTAGACGAAATACGCCAGCGCGGGGAGTTTCAGCCGGAGGACAACCAGTAAGCCAAGTGCAAAGCATTATAAAACCATTCCCCATTGCTAATCTTGGTCCTCCCCACAGTCACCAGGTGGAGCTGAAGAGTTCGCTGGTCACACAGACCATCGAGGTGATGAAGCAAACCGAGGTGCTGCAGTCCCTAATCGAAACCTATTCGAACAAAAATGTAAGTCCCCGGGAAATCCGCTCACAGAGCACAGAAATAATCAGATATTTATCTGCAGGGCTCTTCAAACTACCTGCTTAACCCATGCCTAATGATACCCGAGGTGGACTTCCCGCCCGAAAACGCTGCCGATCTAGTGGGCGGCCAGAAGTTCCAGAAGCCCATCTGGTTCACGCCCACAGTCGATACGGCCTACTCCCGCGGTGATCCGCAGGCCTATCCAGAGATCTCGGGCCATGTGTGCCGCCAGGCGTTGCGCAAAGTGATGTGCGGCATGTTACGCCTGGCCGGCTTCACTGACTGCTCCGAGTCGGCGGTGCAACTGCTCACGGACGCCACCGAGGAGTTTCTGCGGAGCTTTATCGGCGAATATCGCGGCTATTACGATGCGGAGCCGCGGCTACAGAAGTCAACGGTGCTGCGGCTGGTGCCCCTGGAACGTGCCTATACGGGTGTGACGGGCACATCGCTGACCCAGGTCCATAACTATTACAAGCACAAGGTGATGGCCAGGAATCGCGTGGAGATCGGGGAGTTCAACAGCGTGCTGCAGGAGTACGACAAGCTGATGAAGGAGAGCCAGAGCAGCATGCTGCACAAGCAGCACCATCACGAGTTCAACGGCAGCGACTTCCTCAACATACTGGACAACAGTGCCACCGGCAGCAGCCAGAGCATGGGCGGGCACAACAACATGGTGGGCGATATGCTGCAGGATCTGGGCGGCAGCACTGGCTCCAGTGGCACGGTCAGCTCGCAGCAGATGCTGTACGGCCTGCTGGATAGCCAGATATCTTCGACGTCAACGATGACGACGGCTACCAGCGGCAATGGCAGCGCGAATGGCAATGGCAACGGCAACGGGAATGGAAGTGCCAGTGCAAGTGCTAGTGGCGGTGGAGGACATGGAGCCACCACATTCCACGCCACCTTCGAGTCGTAATCGTTGTTCAAAGGAGCCTCAGCCTCAGCCTCAGCTCTCAGCATTTGAATCCCTACGCAGGGAACTGCCAATAACAATGCTGCGTGAAATACTCTTTAATTACACTTAAAATAGAACGAGTTGGAGCCGGGCGCCGTCTTACTTAAGATCGTGTTAGGGAAGAAGCCAGCAGTCAGTTTACAAAATCAATTCGAACCTCAGGAAAGAGAGCCTCTCACAAAAAAAAAAAAGAAAAAGATATTCAAGCTGTAGGAATATACTTGAGAATTAAATAACTTTCTTATCACAACTTTCAGGTTTTATTCTTCTTTTTCCTGGCTATTTTCGACTCATTCCAATTGTTTTGACGCCGACGCTTTGTGAATTCGTTGGTGGGTTCGATGGCCAGCAGCTTGCCTCCCAGGGGATCCCCGCTTGATCTGTATTGGAAGAGCTTGTCCGGCCGTTGTTTCTTCTCAGCCCAGGCGAGCACGTCTTTGCCCTCCAATACGGACTGTCCACTGACTGCCACAGCTTGGAGAAGGCCCGTCGTAACCTCAGGTCCAGATAGATCATAGTGTTCATCTACGACGCGTCTTTTGATGGTGGGCTTCTTGCTGGGACCGGCTGGACCCTCCACCACCAAGTCGGCAATTAGATAGCAATCGGCATTGGACACCAGCCTCACTCCGCTCTCCTCCCGCCCTTTCGTCTTCTCCTGACGCTTTGGTTTCTCTTTGTTTTGGCAGAACTCAATTTGACCTTGGATAATCCCACTCAGGCGGCTCCAAATGTGGGTTTGCATCTCCTTGGTGATCTGCAGATCGCTGGCCGGGGCATCCTGCTCCTCCAGGTAGCGTTCGCTCTTGACAGGCGGCGCCTGGGGCACATCCTTGATCGGCTCTTCCTTTCCTTGTTCCACTTTCGTGTCGCTTTGGAACATTGCATTGGTGAGCAGGGTGGTGTCCGCCGCCTCCATGAACTGGCGCATCTGTGCATCATCCTCTGAATCCGAATCGGAGTCGCTGGCGGTCTGTCTTGTTTTGGAATTCTCGGTCATTTTGCGCTGCGTTCGACGAGCATTGTTTGTTTACATTTGACGGCACGTGTGTGTAGGCTTGTATTTCGCCGTTGTTCAACACTTTACCTAATTAACGGGAAAACGAAAGAACAAGTGCAAGCCATGATGCAACGATGTATGAAAGGTGGTCTCATTACGTGAATTGCTCTCTTGAGAGCGAAGAGATAGAGCGAAGAGAGAGAGAGAGCTGAGAATGTTTAACACTCTTTTGAAAGCTGATGAGACCACCTTATAAGTTGCATCTGCAAACACCAACTAGTGTTGAGCAATGGCCAAATATAATCTGAAGATCGAAACTTGCAATCAGAAAACTAAATGGAATTAAACTTTCTTTTCCCAAAAAGAAATGCAGTGCCAATGCAATCTTAAAAAAGGTACACCTTTATTGGAATTGGGGAGTTGAAATCTCTGGAAAATCTCACATCTCTGCCTGCTACGCCATGGAGCTACACAGGCCGCAGTTGCTCACCGGACACATCTTCATCTCGACGTCCTCGCCGACGCGCACCACCGCCGCCATCCCGTTCTCCGAGTGCGGCGAGATGTGACAGTGGAACATCCAGTAGCCGGGGCTGTTGGTGTAAAACCGGAAGATCGTATAGCCGAAGGCGGGCACTTGGACGGAGTCCTTGAGTGGAGCACCACGACCGCGCCGCGGCAGCGGTGTCTTCCGGTCAATTTCCTCGATCTGTCCGATCTTCTGCTCGCCCAGAACACCCATGCCCACCACCCGGAAGGTGTAGCCGTGCAGGTGTATCGGATGCGGAGTGTTCGAAAGGCTGGAGACGACAAACTCTACCTGCTGGTTGGCCGGCACCTGGATCACGTTCGAGCAGCGACAGTGACGCTGCCGACAGTTGAAGCCCAAGTCCACCTGCTGGGAGCGATTACAGAAGAACTGGCCGACGCCCAGGTTGCGGGTCTGCAGCAGCGACATCTTTGGCATGCTGAAGCTGATGTCGTCCATCTGGAAGCGGAAACCCTCGCCCTGCCGCACCTCAAATGCGTTCATGCTCGTGTAAAAGGTGGCCGTCGGCTGCATTTCCGGTTCCGGTCGCTGGGCATTAAGTGTGGCCAGCGAGATGGTCTTCCCAGGAGCACTGCCGCCAACAGCATCGTCCAGCTCATTGAGCGTAACACCGGGGGCATCGTAGGCATAGCTCAGGGTGTGCGTGTCCAGGGCTCGAGTGTCCGCGTCGCGATAGTGCAGCACCGCCTCCTGGTGCAGCTGGTTCTTGGCACAGAAGCTGTAGCCCTTGACCCGGATCCAGTAGTTGGCCACCTCCTGATTGGCGTGCAGCACAAAGTCGAATCTCTCCGCGCCGTGGAGCATGATCCGCTGCACTTCCACCGGTTCGATGTCGTTGCCATCGCTGGCGATCACCACCAGGTTGTGGTTGTCAATGCTCAGGCTGATCGGGCAGTTGGAGACACCATTGAAGATGACCCGGAACCGGTAGCGTCCGCCCCTGACCACCGGAAAGTGAGCATAGAGCGTCGGCTTGATAACCTTGATGCCCTTCTTCAGGTTCCTTCCCTTGCCATTGATCAGGATATTCTCGGCCACGCTCTCCACGAAGTTGTGCACCCAGTCCTGGATCATGATCACGTGCTCCGTGAGGTCGAAGTCGTAGAGGTGGGCATGCGGATTGAGCTTCGGCGGCATACGCACCACCAATGGACCGGCCAGTCCGAAGGCTCGCTGGTGCTCGGTGTGGCTGTGCCACCAGTTGGTGCCGCCGTGATCCACCTCGAAGCGGTAGCGGAAGGCCTGGCCCGCCTCAATGGGATACTGCGTGACATGGGGCACACCGTCCATGAACGGAGTCGAGCGCTGATGCATGCCGTGCCAGTGCACGGTCGTCGTCTCGTGCATGCTATTGATCACGTCCGCCACGACGGTGTCGCCGTAACAGACCTCGATGCTCATTCCGGGCAGCTGGCCATTGACGACCATCACCTCGCTCTCCAAGCCATCGGCATACTTGCAGTCGTCGTTCGATCCCAGTTCCTCCGCCACTTTGATGCCGTCAATGAACTCTTTTCCGTTCAGCTTGAAGCGGTATTTGGACTGAAAACGGCGGGTAAGTATTATTATCCTGTTGAGGAGGACCTTGTAAAAAGTGTTGCCTACATTACAGCGCACATGAGGGAGAATCATGTACAGACACGCTTAAATCTGAAGGCAACTGCTGAGGATTCAGCCAAAGCACGCACCTGGAGGTATCGCTTGCAGGTCTCCGCCATCGTGTCATCGTAGTGCACCACCATGTAGTAGTAGCATGTCATTGGCTGCTGATCGGCACAGTCGCGCTTGCAGGGATGCCGCATATCCTTTTCGGCAACTCGCCACTGCGAGGATTCTGCCCCGCCTGACGACAGCTGTGGATACATCTGCATCACCCGCTCATATTTGCTCACGATCCGCTTGCCACTAGCATCTGCAAATTATACGAAATCGGTTATTTCTCCTCAGAACTCTTACATTTTCAAGTTAAATTTCATATTTTCAGACACATTTTTATTCGATAAACTTGAGATATTATTGAAATTGATCGTTTTCTTATGGAAACACCTTGAATGCCATGTATTTGCACACTAATTAGGCAGAACGTGAAGACCAGTGTCTGCACCAAATTGAATTTCATGCTCGCATCCACTCTATCTTTTGGGGGGGTAAAGTTATATAGAAAAAAATAGAAAATATAGGAAATAGGAACTAGCGTCGCCTCTGTGGCTCTGTGGCTGAGGGCCAACTGTGACTGTTAATGGGCTTCCGGCATCGGTTACCTTTTTGTAAGCGTCTTCGCTCCGGGTAAGTCACATAGGAATTGCCAGAATCATCGTAGTACTCAGAATCGGAGTTGGAGTCGCGATCGGTTGCCTTGTCGGCATGTCGAACACCGCGTAGCAGTTAATTGAAGATTGTGAGCCCGACAAGCCGCCAGAGATGACGATTACCAACGCCGAGGTACAGGAATAATTTCCCATGTTACAGAGCCCGTCACCCCGCTACTGTTTTTTTGAGTTGCCCATTGGCCTAGTTTTGGCATTGCCAAAAAATATTGCAGCCTTGAAATTATATCACCTTTAAAATTTATTGGAGTTTTATAAACATGAATATTTGAACATAAATTCAAATAAAAACGGCTTTCCTGGCAAAGTTTGTAAATTCAAATTGTGCAGTGTTGCAAAACTCTCCCAGTTGGTCAGCGGCCGTGCAGTGCTGCCAACTGCCCGTTGATGGCCTAACTGTCAAAAATTCAAAACAGGTTCAGGTTTAAGATCTTTTCACTTGCGTTTTATTCCAGAAATATGCAAAATCAACTTGTTTTTGGCAGGCAAGTGGCATCGGCATCTGCTGCTATCCCCCGTATCAGTCCGCTGCTCCATACACTTTGCCCCCCTCGAATTGCGGCGCATATTTATCTGGCTTCTGATAGGCGAGGGCGCAAAACAAGCAGCAAGAGTTGTCTACGTAGATTACACATTTTAATTTCTGTGACGCTAATCAGAGCCAAGAGTATGCAAGTTCACAGTATTTTCAGAGCAGAGCAGCCCACCACCACCGCTCCTCCGCCCCTCTCCTGCCACCTTTATATGTATTCCTTATTTTGAATTTCGTTTTCATTTGCTTTTATCGCAAGGCAATACTGGCCCCGTTATAACTGTGTGCGTGCATTTGTTTATGGGGGGCCAGTGTGTGGGCTGAAGACGCAGGGGGAGTGGACGCGCCTTGATTATGCAAAAAACAAACAACAAGTGGCGCTGCCGGAGAGTGCAGCAAAACATATAGCGGTAAACGTACGTACACACATACGCAAAACAAGTTTCAACGCCGCCGCGCCGCTCAAAAATACTTTACGCTGGCTGGCTGGCTGGCCCCGGCTGCCATGGAGTTCATTAGCCAGTTTATACGCCAGGCGAGCAGACGCGCCACCGGATTCAGACCGATCCTCCAGAGAAATTGCCCAAACCCAGTAAGTTTTCTTTTCCTTTTCGGTTTGTGGCAGCAACAAGCGCGGCTGTGTGTGTGGGCGTGGGTGGCAACCCTATCCGCAACACCGATAACAAAAACCGTTGTTTTTGTTGCTTTCTGGCTGGTGTGAAATTTCACAACTTAACTTGAAAGATTTGCTAATTACCTGATCGCCAGACCAGCCACAGCACCATGGACACCACAGTTCATTCGGCAGGAATTGCGGAAATCCACCATGTACCCATGAGCGTGATCAAGCGGCCAATACCCTCCGTCCTGGACGAGCAGAAAGTGGCTTCGCTAATGGAGACTATCAAGGTGAGTGGGGGTAAGGGCAAGGGTTAATGGTGTTGATTAGGTATCGGAATGTAATCTTTAACTACCATTATAGTGGTACATTAAGACTTTAACTTTAAATTTCTGAAAAGCTAAATACAGGATTTTTGATATCGATTGTCATTTCCGATGACTTGCCTTTCTGGTTAAATGCTCTATCTCTGTCTCTCTCTCTCTCTCTCCTTGGACACAGCACGAATCCAGCGAGGCGGAGGAGGTGCCACCCATCGATCTGCTGTGGATAACGGGCAGCGAGGGCGGCGACTACTACTTCAGCTTCGGCGGCTGCCACCGGTTCGAGGCCTACAAGCGGCTCCAGCGGGAGACCATCAAGGCCAAGCTGGTGCGCTCCACCCTGGGGGATCTCTACCACTACATGGGCTCCAGTGCGCCCAAGTACCTGGCATAGGTCTATAATCTATGTTGTTTGTGCAATGTTTTATTTGTTTTCGTTACTTTTTTTTTACCTTTATTTCAAGCTTATCGCTGGATTCTAAATATAAATGCCTTAAATATAAATATAAGCTATAGTACTGGTCTTTAAGATTAAATACAAGTGCCTTAAAAACATATATAACTGCCTATACATCGAAATTTATGGATTTAAAGAGCTTCGTTTCTACTCAACTTGTACTCTTCCACTTGCAGTTCTTAAAATCGAATTCACAAATTCCCTAAACATATTCGAAAATCGTATCTAGCAGCAGGAGATGGCATCTCTTACCACAGAAAGGGCGATCGCTCCCTGAGTATTCGCAGACCATATTTCTGCCAGTCGTGCTGCGTTATCCACAGCTCTCGGGCACTCTCTAGAACTGACATAATGGCCGCTCCTTTCCATGCCACCATGCCGGCGTCCATGCCCTTCATGACGACATTCACCTCAATGCCGCTGGGCAGCATCTGCTGGCTAATCCTATGCTCCAGCCAGGCCGGCAGGCCGGGCAATTTGGCGCTGCTGCCCACCAGCAGAATGGAGTTGAACATCTTGCGTTTGGTGTCGAAGTTGGACAGCCGGTTGATGGCTTGGATGATGGCCTGATCCAGGGGCAACACCTGACCCTGATTGTGGTGAAAGCCGTCGTTGTTCTCGTTGTTGGCTTGTGCTGCCGCTGACTGTTGCTGTTGCTGTTGCAGCTGCTGCTGCTGGGACTGGGAGTTGCAGTTGCTTTCGTCTTGGTCCACGACAATTAGCTCCTCATCGTCAGCGGTCACGGGTAGTTGGGGTGGACGCGGCACCGAGGAGTGCGGACCAGGAGCTACCGGCAAACTAGAGTCGCCATGCCGAACACCGTTCTTTCTGCCCGTCTCCTTCAGATACTCGGAATCGAAGCAGTCCTCGCAGTCGTACTGCTCCTGGGGCGCCTGCTGCGTGTACACGGCTCTCGTGCGGCCCGTGATGTTCAGCAGTTCGGTGTGGAAGAGGGCGAGGGGGGCCATGATGGCCTCGTCGCCCACTTGGAGCGTGTATCTTAGCCACTGACCGTTCTGCTTGCGCAGGTTGAAGTGCTTCTCCTGGGCGCCACAAACACTGGCATTTAAATGGCAGAACTTCTCCTTCAGCTCGTCCAGGAGATGGGCATCCACATAGCTGTCCTGGACATTGCACTCGCGATAGGGGAAGCCACACTTGCGCAGCAGCATAAGCAGCACCTGGCCGAGGTCCCCGCCGCCGTAGTTAAGCCTCACCCTCGCGTCCATCTGCGAAATTCCATCCTCGATGCAGGCAATGGAGGTCTTTTGGGCGCCGATGTCCACTACACAGCCGAAGCCGATGCCAGCGCCATAGGTGGAGGCGACGCTGTCCTGAACGAGGAAGCAGCACCGGAAGCCAAGTCGCTGCAGCAGCAGGGTCATGAACTCGCGCAGATGCCGGCGCACATAGACATCGTTGACCACCAGGACGGCGCAGTGAGTGCCCAGGTCACGCAGCGGTATCTTCAGTCGCGTCTCCAAGGCGTAGGCCCAGATGCGCTCCATATGCTGCAGCGTGGCCTGTGAACGGAAGGTTGTTATTTGGGGTGAACAGTTGGAGGAACGGGACACACACCTGCAGCGATCCACCCTTATCCTTGTGCACATTCAGCTCGCCCCTTTGCACGGGAAAGTGGATGTCGTAGTCGCGCGCCTCGAAGGCGCTTAGCCGCAAGATTTGGTCATCGAACAGGACCTGTGCCTCTCGGTCCAGCCACGGCTGCTCCTCGGGGTGCGGCGGCGGCACCTTCTCGGCCATGCTGCTGCGATTGAAGTGGGCCAGCTGCTTCGGCGGCGTGGCCACGCGCAGCCGGTTCTTCTCGTCCACGACGCAGTGCTGCAGGATGCGCGACACGGCCAGGCGCTGCTCCTCAAACTCTACCTGCAGCCGGGTGGGATTGATGTTGTCCAGCGGCGGCAACAGAGGATCGTGGTGCGGCCAGTCGCCTTCCTGCTGCCACCGCCGGTAGGCCACCGCATGGAGCAGGGTCAGCGGATTGAGGTCGGCCGCCCGGCCAATGCGCAAGTGCTGTGATCCCGGATGGATTACGATGATCTTGGGCGCCTCCAGGGGCTGCACCTGGCGCTGCTGTGCCGGGTTGGCCGTCGTTCCCGGCTGCCGGCCGCTGCTGGTGCTGCTGGCGCGAGATCGTCTATAAGGGCGACGCGACATAGGGGGTTAGGTCCGACCGAGCACTGGCTGAGACACCACTTACTGCATGGTTCGCCCCGTATCCTCTTCCGTGGAGCAGAAAATTTGAAGTTTATTTACACTTTTGTTTTAATTAATATCGATAATATGTGTACGGCTCCATCGATAACCCATTTTACAGATATCGGAGTATCGATTTATTTTCTTTTTGTGTCAATAAATACATAAATGATACAAACTATTTACTTTGCTCGTTAAATATATATTACAAAATAACCTAATAATACATTTATATACATGGGAAGGGCCCATCTTTGTTTTTAAATATTTCCAAAACATCGATACATCGATTGAGCCGTCCAGGGATCCCTGATCAGGGATTTTCCCCCTATATTTAGGGGGTTTTTGACATTATTGCTGGAATTTTGGGCGGGAAAGAATTTTTAGGGGCTTTTTCATTTTGTAAATAATTTGGGACACTTGGATTTTTTAGGGTGAAATTTCAAGTTTTTCGAGATTTTTTAGGGGAAAAGCCAAAGTATCATCTGGCAGCACTGAGCTCTACGCTGAGTTTTCCGACAGAGCATGCAACGTGATTAATTAGTTTGTGAGCCCAGAAAGTCGACCGGAAAGAAAAGCGAGCGCCAAGGAGCAACCAGGAGCCAGGAGCATACACCGCAGCAGTCGCCAGCGGACACACCCACAGCCAGAGAGCCAGCGAGGAGACAGAGCAGCCATGCCACGCGGAAAGTTCGTCAACCACAAGGGCCGCAGTCGCCACTTCACGTCACCCGAGGAGCTGCAGCAGGAGTCCGAGGAGGAGAGCGACCAGTCGGGCAGTGGTAGTGGCAGCGACAGCGATGCGGAGGACGCCAAGGCCAGCGGCTCCACGGCGAAGCCAAAGCCATCGGCCGCCCGGAAACCCGCTGCTGCGAGTCGCCAAGTGGCGCAGCGGCAAAAGCAGCGGGCGTCTGGGGGTGCCGGTGGCTCCTCCGAGTCCGAATCGGAGGAGGATTCAGAGGAAGACTCCGAGGCGGAGGCGCGCGACGCCAAGAAGGGTGTGGCCTCGCTGATCGAAATCGAGAATCCCAACCGGGTGACCAAGAAGGCAACGCAAAAGCTTTCGGCCATCAAGCTGGATGATGGGCCAGTCGGTGGCGGCAGCGGTGGTGGCGCTCCCAAGCCGGAGCTGTCGCGTCGCGAACGCGAACAGATTGAGAAGCAGAAGGCCCGCCAGCGATACGAGAAGCTTCATGCCGCGGGCAAGACGACCGAGGCGAAGGCGGATCTAGCCCGCCTGGCCCTCATCCGGCAGCAGCGCGAGGAGGCGGCCGCCAAGCGGGAGGCGGAGAAGAAGGCCGCTGAAGCTGTCGGCAAGAAACCAGGAGCCAAGTAGACACAGACTACACAGAATGCGAATGCTCATGCTCTCCAACCAACCCCGAATCCAAATCCGAACCCACAACCCGCAACCCAATCCTAATCCCTAATCCCACACCCACACCCAACAGAACACTACAGATGAAGCAATGGCAACCACTGGGGCTAATGGCAATTAGATAAGTAAATTAAACAAGTACAGCAGCACGAAGCGTTCCACGATCCGAGCTGATTCAAAATTTCTTCAAGTTTTTTATGCATGTCTTTTTGTAATTGCGAATTATACAAAACAAAATAAAAATAAACCATTATGTATACACGATGGCTGCAGCGACTGATAACCTGTCCAGGGCAGGGGCGGGGGGTAGCGGGATCGAGACGTAATCCATGACAATCTTCGAAATGCAAGAGAGCGGAGCCTATAGACACCCAAAGTGCTTGTCTGGCAATCCGATTAAGGGGTAAACAATGACGGAGATTGATATTTAAACAGATTCTTATAGAACTACCTTCAAAAAAAACTATCCAGGCTACCCGGAATCCAGCCAAAGAAACCCCTTTTTC
This sequence comes from Drosophila bocqueti, assembly GCA_018151655.1. Classification (NCBI taxonomy): domain Eukaryota; kingdom Metazoa; phylum Arthropoda; class Insecta; order Diptera; family Drosophilidae; genus Drosophila; species Drosophila bocqueti. The sequence continues at coordinate 730,391 of JAECXF010000004.1, forward strand.
ACTTGCAAATCGGCACAAAATGTAATTCGTTAGCCAACTACAGATCTAAACTAGGTAATATGGTATTTAAAAAAAAGAAGTAATATTATATTATAATATATAATAGTCTCTACACCACGCCCCACACCTCCTCGAAGGCTGTGCAGAGTTTGGAGCACGCTATGGCCGCCGACAATGGGTAATTGCTGATCGAGAACAGCTCCTCCGTGTAGTCGGTCTTGAGCACGCCGTGGGCAAAGGCACCGACGACCATGACAACGGGCACATCGTAGCTGGCGCTGCCCTCCTCGCCGTGCGGCACCAGTTCCCGGCAATTTTGTACAAGCTTACCGGAGAAGCTCATGGCGTACTTCTTGCAGCCAACGGGCAGGTGATCCGTAATCGGGTTCTTGATCACGCTCATCAGCCGGCGGGATGAGTCGTTTGCCCGGATCTGGAACTTGTGCAGCAGCTGGACCATCAGGCCAGCGAAACGCTTAAAGGTGCGCGGTATGCGCGTCTGTGGATTGATCTCGATCAGCACGTTGTGCTCTGTGCGGATGAACACCTGCAGCAGGCCGGCGCGGTTCAGCGGAGAGTCGAACAGCATGAGCAGACACTGGTGGGTGATGTCGGGACGACAGGTGCCCGGATCCCGCTGGTTCTTGCGCATGATGCCCGCGTGGTCGTCGCAGTTCAGCAGCTCGAATTGGTTGTGCACCTGAAAGGGATTAATAGGATGCTTGGCATTTCCTGGGCACTAGTCGGACTCTCCCCCCCTACCTTCACAGTCTCCAGCTGAGCGCCCTCCAAGACGATGATCAGACGCTTCTCGCTGGCGTTCAAGTGCAGCACCTTGAACTGCTTCTTGTCCAGATCGAACTCCGGGTCGTCCGCCTTGCGGCCCACAAACTTGCGCTTGCGGTTAATAGCCTTTCCTTGGCCTCCCATGTTTACTGTCTAGGATTGGATATAAAGTTCCGATTCGAGTTCCAAATTCCCGAAATCCAAAAACAAAACGAGCACGCGGCGCTGACTTAGAGGTGGTAGTAGAGCTGCGAAAATATCGTTGCAACTATCAATGAAACTATCGATGAGACGATTATTGATTTGAATTTCCCGGAAAATTGGTTTTGCAGAGGAAGGGAGCTGTATTTGTTCTGATTTATGACTTGGGTCTCTCGTAAGGGGCAAGTCTGGCATTAATTATGAGCATTAAACGGCAACTATCAATGGGACCAAAAGAATAAATATTTTTCCGCTGCGAAACAGATTTAAGAACTGCTTACCGTTCATGGAATGGTGCTGCCAGACCGTTCATAGTTCTAGGAGGTGCGCTTCTGAGGGTGTTTGTCTTGGATTGGCTTACTTTCGCCAAACTGTTCTCACATTTAATTTATAACAAAGCACTGCTTGCATTTTATAGCTTTAAATGAAGTGTTTTTATAGTGAACTCTTTCTGGTTTTGAGAGCACAAATGAAATTGTATTCTTATAGACGGAAAGTAAATTTATAAATAAATTGATTGAAATAGAAATTAAATTAAATTAAATTTTTGGCTTAAAAATCTCGAACTCCTTCAATGGTTTTTTAATCATATTTAACTTAAATTTTAGTCTGGTTTTGGTTTTTTCTTTGTTTTTATAGGAGAACTTTTCTGCGTTCATTAAAGCTCGATTTCTAATTTTTGGAAATTTTCAAGTTTGAGTGTACCCCCTCACATTTTTTTCAAAAAGTGGGTCACATTTTTTTTTTGTCCGGACATGGCCAGATCGACTCGGCTGTTGATGCTGATCAAGAATATATATGGTTTATAGGGTCGGAAATGACTCCCTCACCAAGTTGGAAGCTTATGATTGGAATTATAAGACCTGCAATAATTGTAATATAATAACAAATATATATTAATTGCCAGTTTTTGCTAAGAAAATTAAGACCTTAAGATCCTTGTATATCCACCTATCGGAATCATATTAAAAATATCATAAACTCCCTTTGATCGTTAGAAAATCCCATACTTATTCCCTTACGAATCCCTTGATCCCTGCTGATAAATCCTGGCCTTCTCGGGGTATCCCTCGATTTTGATTTTGAGGAATCGATGCCTTTAGCCGGACTTTTGATCATGAATAATGCCCGGCATCGGCAGCTAATGCCGGCAGAGATCAGACACGCCGTGGAGGAACCTAATAAATCGTGGCTCCTGTTGTCGTCGCCGCTGGGCGATGCTGTTGTCTATTTTCGTATTTTCCGCCAGGGGAAAATCGAATCTAGAGGGGAAAATGGGAAATACATTTGATTAAAACGGTACGCCGGCCGGGAAATCCCAATCCCCGGGCGGGGGAGGAGGGAGTTTGGATGGATGATGCGTTGGGGGGTTCGCATTAAGACATCAAATAGACAACAAAGGCAGGCTGGGGGGAGGAGTGGGCGGAGGAGGAGGACCTGGCGAAACCCTGACAGCAGCTCGAATCGTTAAGCTAGCCAAGTGGAAAAGGCAGCCAGAAGTTCACCACGAGTCCACTCCCCGCATCCACCTGCCTGCTCTCTGGTGCTTGAAATTAGATTTCTGCCGTTGGCCAGCATTCGTTACGAGGTTTAGAGCGGCGCACGCTCTCCACTCTCCACTCTCCACCCTCCGGCTCTCCGAACACATTTTAGTTACTATTTTCCTACACTTAAAAAAATCTCAAGATTAGTGCTGGAAGTTTTTAGTTCTTTTCTGTGATATAAATTGATTTTTAATCGATTAATATTTTTATTTTCATATATTTTCCAGTTTTTTTTGGGTTACATTTATATATCGCCGCTTTTGCTAAGGAGTTTGAGGAACTAAAATCTAAAATCCCAAGCCAAAAAAAAACAAGTAAGCCAGAAAGTATTTAATTAATATTTTCCCTCAGTGTAGCTGGAATATAGAGGAGGATTGAGCCTGGCAAATCCTTGGGTTAGCTACAGCTGATTTATGCTTGGGGCCGTGCCTCGGCGGGCAGGGAAGGTAAAGGGGGCCACCGAGGAGTCTGGGATTGGGGGAGGGAGTCGATGTTTACGAGCGGATTAAGTTTTGCCTTCGAACAAATTCCATTTGAATTTAATGAGCCCGGAGATTACATCACCGAAGGGGAAAGGGAAAGGGAAGAGGCAATGGTTCAGGAGAGAACTGAGGGCGAGACTGCATGAAGGATGGGGATGCATTTTTAATTGAATGATGTCGCCACGCCGCTGCAGTCGCCGGTCTGCTCTGTGCACAATTTGACAATCCATCAAGGCGCCAATGATAGCGATGGCAAAGCAGATCGATTTATTAGGAGCAAATCGGTTAGATATTGTTTAATTAATTCATATATACCACATATCGATTGTTATATATATTTTTTTTTGGTTAATCGTTATATGAAATTGTCTTAATTATTTTTATTTTATATATTAAAGGTTTTTTTTCATTTGTAACTCATTTATCAAAAGTAGTTCACATTATTAAATGAATATTAAAACGTTTTCCCGAACTAAACATGATATTTAACAATATTTCAATATTTCCAGGCTAGAAATTATATTTAATGATGTTGAGACTTCTGATAGAAGTTTTATTGCTCTTTTTATAAAATGATATTAAATTCGATATATTTGTCAAGCTATTTTTCTCGATATAATATCATAATTATTGAGACATTTGCTGTCGCAAGCTCATCTCTGATTTGATATAGAAATATTCTTATATGGAGTATACCCCGCCTTCAAAGCAATCCACTTAGATGGAGCATTGCCTCTAATTTATGCCGCCAGCGTTGCCGCCTTGTCCTCAATTAGTTGCAACTGCAGCAGCAGCAGCATCAGCATCTGCAGCAATGTGCAACATGTATCGGCGGCTGTTTACCCCTGGGATCGCCAAGGGGCGTGCTGCATTATCTTCACATATATAATCCATCTCTTTTCGGGGGCGACTTCTCCACTTACAGTTACACGACAAACCGAAAACTATTCGTCTAACATTACACGATACTTAACCGCCGCTTATTTATGTCCCTGTCATCGCCTCTCAGCTGCCGCGTCTCCGTCGTCGTCGTCGCTGCTCCTCATGGTCCCCATGCTCCACCCACAGAATGCAAAATTAAATATCATTGGGGGCCTCTTTTGGTTAATTGAAACCTGTTGTAAATCACAAATCATATTGACTTCCCCCGGACAGAGTCTGATACAGAAAATGAAACTGAAACAGATATAGAAACTAAAACAAAAGCAGATGTCGTCGGTTTTTCATAATTATCTTTAGGGAGAAAAGCGAAAAGCTTCTTTGCAACAGCTGCCAGGGAACGAGATCTATGGGAAGTTTTCTTGTTTTCATTTTTTTGTTTGTTTGTTTGGAAATATCTTTTATATTCTTTTTGGGCTTCAAAGTTTTTAAATGTATCAGTTGGAAGCTTTTTTAGAAATAATTTAAGGAAAGGTAGCAGGGAAATTGTGACCAAACCCTTTTTCTGGGAAAGTGTGGCAAGCTTTTAGTGAGAAGAGTAAAAGGCATTCCCCTTTTACCTTTAAATATTTTAAGTTAAAAATTATAACGCCCAGATTATAAACTGTATTTTATATATAATTTTTAACAATGCAAATTAAAGCTTACATATTTCTATAAAATATTTTAACTAGATGTAAATAATATTTTAACTTTAAATAATCTCATAAGAAATACCATTTCCAAGTACCCTCTTTTAAGGGTTATCCTGTTCAGGGTAAAAGCCATCAAGTTGCAAAAGATTTTTGCTGAGCAAGAACCCTTAACCCCCTCCAAGCTAAGCCGGATTAACCCATGCATGCCTCTTCCAGCTCATAAACTCTGCCCTCAAACTGAATTTTAAGTTGAGTTCGTCGCCTGATTACTTCATTTTCGGCAACGACGACATCAACTAATGGTGAAAATATTGCCATTGATTCTGCGACAAGTGGATTTACTTTCCATTCCTTTCCCTTTCCCTTTCCTACCCGGGAATTGTCCATTTCCGATTGCCGGCGAGGGTGTCGAGGGTGTCATTTGGTAATTGTTACAAGCTGCCGCATATTTGGACAGGCGGCACTCGAAAATAAACAAATGACTGCCGAGAGTCGAGTGGAGGATGCTGCCTTGGGAGTGGAACCACCCTTCAGTTACTGGTTGCTGGTGGTTGGTCTTCCTCTCATTTGTAAGAGGATACAGGGATACAGGGATACACGGACCAGACCCCGGCAAATGTCATTAGTTTACAGTTGTCTGATTTCCATCCTCGGGCCTCGAAAATGTTGTGATCGATGATGACAGCTTCATCCGAGCATCCCGTAGAGCTTCCTTTTACATCGATAATGATGTTGATTCTGGTTTGCGGATCTAATTCAAAGGGAGAAGGGAAGATATGGTTGGCCAAGAGTGCTTGGCCATATGGCCGGATGATCGGAGAGAGGTTTCTCCAGGAGATCCTAAGAGATATCTGGGTATATTTTGAAACACATTTCAAGTATCTCAAGAGAAGTCCTTGCCTGAGGAATTAATAAATTAAAATTTAATATTTATATACAATTTCTCAGTAAACGCAAGAGCCTTAAATCCTTTCCTTAGACTCCTTGCGATCTATCTTTTTCCTGGAAAAACTCTGTAAATGAATCTCTAATTGCATTAGATCCACTCCCTTTCTTGTTTTTGGTTCGTCTCAGCCAATTCCCAGACAACTAATTAATGTCAACCGTCTGGGAATGCCTCACGGAACCCCCGGCAGCCTCGGTGTCGTCCTCGGTTACACGAAGTAACCCCAAGGACCTGGTACTGGGGGTTCGTCGTAACTCAAAAAGCACTTAACCCATAAAAGTGAAATAATTCGGTGGAATAACAAACGCACTTAACAAATTACAGATGTGAAAATTTCATTTTCAGTGTCCAACCTTCCTGCCTTCCTTCCTGGTTTTCCTCCAGGACAAAGAGGGGGATGATTCTCCCCCTGAAATTTGGATGCGATGCGCGATTATACTCCCCCTCAGTTGGCTGCTCTTCGGTCGCATTCCACAAATTAGAAAATGATTAATGGACTCAACCGGTTGCACAGCACATTCCATGTATTCCATTCACTCGGATGGTGGCGCCGTCGCGGTCGCATCCTCACCAGGGAGCATCCTGGCCGAACATCCCGGCGAGAAACAGGAGCAGGAGCAGGAGCACGAGCAGGAGCAGCCACTGGTTCAATGCGTCTGGCACACTTCAGCATAAAATAGCACTCGAGAGAGTCAAGAGGCTGGGGAGGGGGAAAACACTCAGAGAATTATGAGTTTAGTCCGGGAAGGACATGGCTTATATTAAAAATAATTCATATATATTCCATAGTATTTAATATTTATATAATTTAATTTATCAATAATCAAGTTAACAAAGCCTAACGATGCCACAACGAAAGCACTGTGAAAGCTCGACTGCTTTTTATGTTTTTTGAATAGATTTTTTTCGAATAATTTCCCTCAGTGCCTGAGGGCACCCTGCTGTTGCTCCTGCTGCCGTTCGTCCTGCTCCTGCCGCCGCAGGAGTAGCGTTAAAATCACTCTTCCGTTTCGGGCTGAGGCTGCTGGTGCTGGTGCTGCTGCTGGTGCCCACCCCCGGCGCTTAGGAGGGGTGTGTTTGTTGTCATTTATTGCTGTTGTTCTCTAACCTCCTTCGTCCATCCTCCTTTCGTCCTTCGTCCCCTTCCTGCCTCTCTCTCCGCCTGCATTGTGTGATTTTTTCTGGGGTCACGCTTTGCTCTTTTGATCACTCCACTCCACTCCACTTGGAACGCACGCGTCCTTGCATCATCCGTGAATCAAATTACACTTTAAATCCTTGATTTTAATCTGAAGGGGCTGACAAATGGATTTTTATGTCAATTTTCCCGACAAAGGGCTAAGCAATTGAATTTTGCATTTTGACACAACGGGCCCCGGGGGAGGGAGGGAGGTAGGTAGGTTGAAAGGATAGGATAGGATGGGGTCAGGATATCCGGCAGGAAGGAAGGACGAGGGCGTTGTCTCTGCGGGCGGCTTTTTAATCTCTGATTGGATTGCCAGAGCTGTTGATGCCTCTGCTTTTCCCGGTCCCTCTCATATTTAAATGTTTATGAGGTTGCGCTTTTTCCGACACTCCACATCGCCGCCCTTCATCCGGTTAGTCCTTCCCAATTAGTGGATGCGGAAGGTCCTGTGGAAAGATAGGTGGAAAGAGAGCTGGTCTGGCCATCGAACAGGAGTCTTAATTAAGATTTTGGGAATGTGCAAATATTTGGATTAAAGGGCAATGCTTTTATTAAGGCTTAAATATGTATTTTTATGTATTTTTAGTGATTTTAAAAGGTACAAAACTTTAATGCGCACGAGGAGCCTCTCCAGCATCAGCGTAATCAAAGCTTGAATTGTCTTAGAATTCCCAACTATTGATGCCTAGCTTTGCTTGAAATATAGATAAGATATCAAAATGAGTGGCCACATCAAATAAAAATAGGACTGCGGTGGGAAAGCCCTATTAAATAAATATCTTATTCATACATTATTTCTTAGAGCTCTTAACTGATGGTTTTGAGGCTTAAAGTCAGCATTAAGTACTGAAGAGTTCACTAATACTTCTATTCCTTTAGGAATATTTAAAGTGTGTCCTATTTTCATGACTCACAGCAGCAGCCTTAAAACCAGATTTCAATAATATATCAGACATCATCGCGTCAGCTACCCAAATTCCTACGGTTCACTTCGACCGGGCTGTCACCTTCAGGCCCAGAGTCTGGCCGAACCCAGACTCCTACCGCCTCTGTGGGCGCTTGATAATTAGCCACGACGACCGCCTAACACACACCCTCGGAGAGTCAAAGAACCTGGGACAGTGTCATAAAAATCTATAATAACCATATTTCAATGACGCAGCGGGACATCATTGTTGCCATGTTAACGCTTATTTTTTGTTTACATTTTTATATAATTTCCAGCGCGCGGCTTAAAAAGCCAAACAACTGGGGAAAACAGAGAGCCACAAAGGCGAGTTGAAAATGAAAGAATGGAACTCGGATCGGGACAAAAGGGAATTTCGCGGTATTTTCACGCTTGAGGCAACACAGGCGAAACGAAAAATCGGCAGGATCTGGCAGCGGGCCTGGGATCGGGATCGGAATCGGGATCGGGATTGGGATTGCGAATGGTGCCCTGCTCCGGTTTCGGGTTTCATTCAGGGGAAACGCTCGCTCGCTCAGGTTCCAAAATACCCTTTTCTTCGGTGCTCCTTATTCCGATTTTGCAACTGCGGATTAAAATGATAACAAGACTTTGGACCAGCTTTTGTGTCGAACACTAAAACAAAAATAAATAAATAGAAAATAATTTAAATAATAACAATAAATAGATAAAAAAAAAAATTTCTATAATTAATAATTCTGTGAGGTAAAACACCTCTCTTTTAAAATGGCTTTAATCTTTAAGTACTTTTTTCTTAAATTTACATTATTAATTTTCTTGCAATTCATCATTTTTGTTCAGTGCAAAAAAGACTTACCTTTCCTTCGTTCGATTTACCAAAGAAAAGAGCGCGGCGGCGGCACCTGCCCAAGCCGCTCTTCTTGGCAGTTATTCTTTTTTATTATTTTTATTTTTACTTTTTTTGTGGTGACTTCAGCTCGTTTTTAACGCTTGAATTTCTCGGGACTGTTTCAATTTAGCTTCAGAGAAGAAGCTTGTTTGTAATCGCATAAAGTTTTGGCAAATGCAGTCAACTACATAAAAGATACACAGGCAGGCAGTCGCCCGAATTTAAATAACTGGGAGGGGGTTATAATATACAGAAATAAAGGAGAATAGCTATAATAGAATTACCAAATAAAACATAAAATAAAATACACAAATAATAAGCAATGATGACTAAATAAATTCCTTTAAATCCTTAAAACGAATCTTAACAAAAGATCAAACACACAAGGGAAAACATCGTTAAATTTTAATGAAACCACAACGGGAATATCGTATTTATTATATATGTATTTAAAGGAGAAACCCCCAAAGCAAGAGGATCGATTGTTTTGCCTCATTAAACCCATTCCCCAGGCTATATAGATCGCTGTATTTTCAATTATTGCCAATTTAATGGACATTTTCGAAATGCTTAGAGCGTTTAGGGTCCCCATCCCAGGGCCCACCCAATCTCCCCAAAACGACTCACGCAACAACTCAATTTTGTTTCGGATTTTATGACTTCATCTGTGCACCGGGGCATCTCCACCGATTTTATGGGGCATAATTAAAAGTTTATGGTCAACACCGCCGCCCCTCCGAGTCCCATCTCGATCTCCCCGAGATGGCGCCCGTTTCGCCCATAAAATGCGGCATTAAATCTGCACAACAAGAGCGTTTGCCTAAGACAACAGTCGCCAGTCACTAAGGACTGATATAAAGATTATCTTTATGGATCGTGTTGCCGTTTAGTTTAATTCGTCGCAGCTCGCATTCGATGCGATTCGAGGCGATCCAATCCGATCAGCCTAAGCTATCGCCTCTCGCCGGGGGGGTTCTTTAATGCACAGAGCGAAAAAATGTACAGATAGGACATTGATATTAAATAAATGTTAACCTAACTACAGGTTAAAATACTACCCACTTGAGTAGTAAATAAAGCAAATAACTAATATTATAAAAGGTAAATCTTGTTTAATTATGAGAGACCTGCTCAAAATATCGATCAGATATCGATAGGTAATAAGAATTTAAATAAGAGTTACTGTTACTTAAATTGTTAAAATATACATACATAAATTATTGCTTAATGAAGAATGCAAATTACTGAAAACGAAAGATTTATCTTTCGAAAATAAAATTCCTCTGTGGTTTCATAATCGTAGATAAATTAATAAATAATACACAATAATAATACTAGATATTATGCATAATATCTAGTTTCGCTATTTGATGCATATTATTATTATATATTAGGAACTCATTCCCTCGCTCAGTGTAAGAATATTTTTCGTTTTTTTTTTGAGACCTGTAATAATATCTGCATAAATCATAGCCGGATGGAATCGGGGTCTTGCGGCTGGGCCTGCGATCGCCGTGGGTCCGTGACCTCTTTGGGCTTTTGGCTTTTCGGGGATTGAGGCGACCTAATGAGGGCGTTGCCAATATGTCAATTCGATCGCCGCAGAGTCCGGAGTCCGCAGTCCGTTCCGCTGATCCCGACTTTGGCCGCGTGATAAATGAGTCGCGCGTGCCCCCGAAAAAAAAAAAACAGAAACAAAAACAAAAACGATCTTCCCAGACTTGAGGTGGCTACCTGTATTTGTGATCCACCAGCAGGTGCTATTTTGATGCATGGCCCACCATCAATTAACGCAGCAATTGATTTTGAAGGTACATTTGGAGGAGCTAGAACAGAGATCGCCGAAGCAGATGCAGAAGCAGAAGCGGAAGATCTCTTGATGGATAACGCCCCATTAGGGGCTGCCCCTTGACATAATGGCTTTTTGAAGATGACACGCCCCCGGGCAGGACTTCTAGGCCAGCGCCCCTTTCCCCTTTCCCCTCACAGATCCCTGGGCCTTCTTTGTTGTAGTTTTGTGTTTTCCTTTTTTTTTTTTGCACATCTTGCGCCCCATTCATCAGCGCATTTCCGCTTTTAATTATTGCCACGTCGCATTCGAGGCTGGAATGACATGCAACCAAATTGCCGGCAATAAATTTTGCGCACATTTCAGCACAGTGCAAAAGTCCATGGAAATTTGCAGAAATACGAAAAAAAAGAAGAAATAAAAAAAAACAGCAGGGAAAACTGAGGCAGAAGGCAGCAGGCATTTCTCTCAATACACTGTGGAAGCTGCTATAAGTACAACACAATAAATATAAGTATAATTAAATGAATTTAGAAACTGAATAAATACTCTCTTCATCAGAATTTGTTTTATTTTAAATGTAATATTTAATAAATACATAAATATAGGTAATTATTAGTTATATTTAATATTTAAAACATAATTAAATATAGGAAATGCCGTGGCTTAATTTTTAATCACACTGTAGCCCAGTTCTGGATCGAGTGCCGCGGATTGCCAATTACATGCAACTTAACATAATTATTTGTCATCAGCCACAGGACGCAGGGCGATGTACGTTAGCGACAGCGAGGGGGAGCGAGAGGGACGACGCCGTGGAATGCAGGCGGCAATTGGCGCAGCAACAAATTGCTGGAATAATTACGCACACACATTTACAGATTGATTCGTCGTTGACGGCGACAAAAAAGGATGAAAACTGCAGGCAGGGGCTCCAAGCAAAAACCCTGACAAACCGCTGAGTGAGAGATCCGAGATCCCAGAGAACCGACATCCGAGAGGCTGCCAAGTTGCAGTTGCCGTTGCCTGCAATTCATTGATGAACGTGAGGTGTCAAGCAAATTGACTGCCAGCTTATCGCCGCGATCAGAGGCGTGGATGCTAATCGGAGCCAATGAGAGGAATGTACGTACATTCCGTCAGTAGTTTGCCACAAAAAAAAAACCGGTTATAATCAGCTATCGATGAGTGGTTTGGTAAATATATCAAATATTAAACAGATACTCCAGCCTTGACACCAATATTGTGGAGTTCTTCAGCAAATGCAGTTACGATGGGAATTTCACTACAAATGTACATTTCATTTGATGTATTTTTATTTTAAAAAGAGTTTCAGTCCCCTTTAAGAGCACGCCTCTGATCCTTAAGGAATTCACTGCTTACGCGTATTACGCTCAATTTACCAGCCTTGGCAAAAAAGACTAAAAAAATATGTATGTGAAAAACGCAGACTGAAAATAGCTGTGACGCAGTGAAAATGCAAGGCAAATTAAAATTGCTCACAAATCGGACGACGTGCCTGGCCACAGGGTGTACCATATATCGGGTTTAGCTCTCTTTCTACACGGAAAAATAAATATATAATTATTATTATTATTTTTAATTTGATTATAAATACAAAATAAATATTATTTAATGCAAGTTCTTCAAGTTACATTTCCACCGGTGTAGCTCTTCTTTTTGCGCCCATTGAGAGCTCGTTAGGCGATAAGTTTATGCGGCATTAAATTTTATGCGGTCATAAAACAAACAAATACGCCTGGTACACTAACGCTAGTATTACGGCCACTGAACACGACAACAAAAAAGGGAAAACAACAGCCAGGAACAACCAGGAACAACAGCAATAACAATAACAATAGCAGAGGCAGGGAATGTGGCATGGGAAAGGAGTGCCTGAGGAAGGGGAAAAGGCATGGGTGGTTCCGAAAAGGGTAACAGGAGCAGGAGCAGGAGCAGGAGCAGGAGCTGCAGGAGGAGGAGGAGAGTTAGGATAAAAAGCGGATCGGGACAACATGGTTCTTTGCGCCCGGCTACAACTCAACTTGGCCAACATTGTCAACTAACCAAATAAGGCAATCGAATGGGACATTGTCCGGAATACAGATACGGCACTGGAGGAAATAGTGAAACCCGACGTAATATTACGTAAATAAAAATACAATATAAATACAAACTTCAGGTGTTATTTAAGGAACAAAAAGTATTCGAGACTTTGGTTAACTCTCAGCGATATTTCAGATTGTCTTGTCTGTAGTTTGACTAGAACCCATTGGGAATTCCAAATCGTTCAGTGTGGCCAAGCTAAGTAACTTGTTGTAAAGTTAATATAAAATAACAACAATAAATAAATAAATAAATAATGAAATATTGATTAATAATTAATAATCAATGTTTATCCATTGATTGATTGATTTATTTATATTTATAATCAATACTTTTATGTATAATCCCCTGTTTTGATCAGTGTAATACCAGGAACAGATGTTTCCCTGCTCATCGCAATATCGTGATTTCGCCTCGTAATACGAGCATAATCGCCGATAAATATTTATGGAAACTGCATTATCAGCCCCTGGAAATATTCCAATTTTCGGGTAGGGATTTGAGGGGGAACCGGAACCCGTAACCGTAACTGTGAGGAAAATGCAACCCAAAATGCCAGACTCCTCCTCCTCCTCCAATCGCGTGTTGCATCGCTGGGCATTTCTCACTTCTTGACATGGCTTCAATGGTAACCCAAAACCTAAGCTCGCCATCGCGATAAGGCAAGGAAGCTGAGGCAGGAGAGATGGTCCTTCGAGTCCTGCGATTGCCGATTAACGATTAACGAGCCCGATAAGTAGCGACGTGCCGCCGCCCACCGAGAAAACAATTGCGTTGCCACTCCAATTTTTGCCACATTTCGGCATTGTTTTCTCTTCTTTTCTTATCACACAGCTGTTCTAATAAGCAAAAGTAATAATAATAATAATAATAGCAATAATAGCAATAGTTGGTAACAATGAAAAACTATAGTAGGGAGGGATTAGCTCCGGGATATTGTTATTTTTGTAAAGAGAGAATAAAAACTATAACTTGACTTGGCATAATATGCAATATTTCATGTGAATAGTATTTTTTGTTTAATAAAAAAAAAACCTTAAATAGTTTGTAATATAATTATTCCACCAGCAAAGGACCTTACCTTATTTTCCATCTGCTCTGCCACTACGGGAGAGCCTCCAACAGGAGCCATAAAATGCTGGAAAAGACAAACAAATGATGTGGCAAGTTAATTTCCAACGGTCATAAGCCAATAGATTAATGGCACACACACACACACATATACAGAGATATATATGCATATATTTACCTGTATAGTAGCGTGTTTGAGCCTGAAATATGGGCGTGGCCGTGTTTGCATTTAATGAGCGCGACAAACCTCCGACATTTGTGGGCTCCCCTCGCGGCGATGATTTATGCGGCTGTTCATTAGGTTCATTAAAAGTGAAAGGATGTCCGATCGGCAGGTGGCTATATAACCCATCTCCGATCTCCAGAGATCTCCCATCTCCGATCTCCAGAGATCTCTCCACCGACTCGTTCTGGGCGTTTATTTGTTTGTTTGTTTGTTTATTCGCCTTCAAAATGAGCCGTAACTAATAAATGTTTACGACTTGGGAGTGTGTAAGTGTAACCGAACAGCCCAAATGAGCACAATAAAAATCATTCCGGCCAGCATTAAAATGACACATTGTTGGGGCCAGGCCCAGGTATTTCATGCACTGGAAATAAATCTCTTTGAAAAGGTTTCTAATTGGGTTTGAGTTTAGGTAAGCCTCCTTTAACCCTTTAATCACGTCTTTTACATCTTATAAAATACTGAAAAACACTCGTATATATATTTAGAATTAATAAAATTTCTCTCAGTGCCACGTTCTCGATTAAGATCGGGTCAGCAACTCTTGGCCGGGCGCCACTCAATGGGTTAACGGCAGGTCAGCGGCGGCGTCGCCGGCGGACAACCCGCGGCGAACCAGCCAAAGCAAGCGCAACAACAACAGCTCACACAGAGGGAGATACAAGCCAAAAAAAAAAATAATAATAAGGTAAAAAACAGGGAATAAAGAAAAAACAGCATCCGTAATGAGCTGACAAAGGCCAGAAAAGTGAAAAAGGTGGAAATTGGTTGGGCAACGCATCGATAACACGCGTACACTTATTGTTCGCGGACAATTGATGCGGTCACAACAGTCGCTGAATGGAATAAAACGGGCAATACACTGAGAGAAATTCACCAAGAACTTTACATTATTTTTAAATATTTTCTGAGCTGCAGCTGGAGATCGAATGGTTATGGATTGTAAGCGATATATAGCCCTAAAAGCAGCGATAAGACATTTTCAACAATTGAATTCCAATCGCTGAATGGAAACCTCCAAGGACCCTAAATAAATATAATTAAAACTATTTTTCTAACTTTAGTTTTGTGATAACCAATTAGTTACAGATTCTAAGCGATATGTTGTTTTAAGAAAAGCAATTACATATTTTTAAATTCCCTTTAATTACATTTAAGTTTATTCATCAGAAGATCACTTTATGTGGGGTTTGAATTTAACAATTAAAATGCAAGTAAACTTGGGAATAAAATATTTGTTACTCACAGAAATAATGTAGTTTTCGACCAACTTGAGACAGGCCTCTCCCAGTTTCCCGCTTCACTGGCTCTCCCCCAGGACGGCCGGACCCAAGGAGACATTGATCGAGTCGAGGGGAAAGTGCGTTGACAACGGGGGAAAAAGAGGGTCCAAACAAATGGCCAAAAGGGACACGACACTGGCAGGGTCCATGTTCGAGCTGGGAAGACGGATGACCCTCTTATCGCATGTCCCCGGCGATAAGGAGGAGATGAGCCAGGTGGATGAGGGCGGGCTGGATCGGTGGAAACAGTTGGTCATGATGTAAACCTGCGGCCTGTCAGCGACCTCTGGCCGTGTTTATAAATCATATGTTCATTGAGTTTCCCGACTTCTGGTGACATTCTCCTATTCCACTTCTTATCGGAGGGGATCAAGCGATCAATCCAGGTAAGAAACAAAGAGAGACGAAAAGGGAAACACAGGTACATGAGGGCTCTCCGGGGAGAGTGCGTCAGGTGCATTGATGGCATTTTAATTATTGCAGCGAGCCAAACATGCTCCTCTGCTCCGGAGGAGCACCGATTCCGACTTGCAAAATAGCTGCGAGGCGTGAAATCTCCTCCAAGAGCGTGCGGTGGGTCCACTGTGGGACAGTGGTCAGTGTCCAGCACAGTGGGCAAAATGCGCAAGAGCCTGCATCATCCCCTCCACCTGGCAGGTGAATAAACTGCGCTGCAAGTGTCCGCCCCTTCCAGAAGGGAACACTTTGGACTGTGGCCTGTAATTATGCAGGGATCCCTATTTGTTTTTTAAGCCAAAACAGTGGGTTAAATATATGTCCTTTAGAGATGGGATTTCGTAAGAAAAATATATTAGTTTAACGTGGAGAGATTAGACCTGGCTTTTGTTTAAAGATACTTTCACTCTGTGGGCCCAATATTTAATCTATATTTCTTAAAGAACCTCAATTTCCTTAGCTTTGCCTGGCACTAATCCAATCTTAAAATATAATTCGATTAAGTGTGGAACCACTGTGTTTCCCCCTCGATTCCGCGGCGATCGCACGCACGCACATTTCACTTTATTTATGAGGCGTGCGCTGTGGGCGTGGCCCGCTTGTTGATCGGCGCTACATTCCAGGCCCCCAGCTCCCCGCCTGGATCCGGACTCCGGAGAGCGTTTTCAATCAACGTTCGTTCCCGGGACTGCCAGGCGAAGACAAGCTCGGACCACCCTTTTAATGAAGCCCTAATTACAGTCTTTATAACAAAAGGTGATTACCAAAGCAAACCAACCACACCAGGGCTAGTCCAGGAAGGGGTTCTGGATGGGGTTCGGGATGGGGCCACATCAGCAGCTCTTTAGCAGGGAGAGGGAGGGGGAGGGGGAGGGGAAGCGGGATAGGGTCTTCCGCCTTGGGGGCTCTCGACTCACCAGTCTCCAGTCTCGTGTCTCGACTCTGGAGCCTGACTTTGACTTGGGTAGGGATACAGACCCCATAACCAGGGCACTGCTAAAAATATTACAATATTTTATATGCAATGTAAAGTGCTTTAATGAATATTTATACAAAATATAAAGATTTTAATATAAAATATAAGCCAAGACAAATAGTACTATGGATATGCAAAAAAGATACTTATTTTCTTACAATTTCTAAAGTTTTCAGTGTTAATTGTTTCCATAAGAGAGGGGTTATTTTCTAAGACTGCTCGAAATGATAACAATATTTTATTTGGATTTGAAAGCTATTTAAAAAGTTAATCTAAAAAAAATGTATATAGATTTTAATATAAGATATAAGCCAAGGCATAAAATACCTTGAATATCCTTATTTTCTTACAACTTCAAGTATTCTTAGGGTTTATTTTTCCATAATTTCCCATAGCTTACACAATTTTCCGCAGTGCCTCGCCCCTTCTCCCAACTGTGGGCCCATCATCGTCGCATTATTTATAACTTTTCATGTTTAAATTTGTAATTTTGGCGCACTGCAACTCCGCTGCTCTCCAGCTCTTCGAAGAATCTCGTGACTCTTCTGGCTTCGCCTCTTTCTTCGCGCTCTGCCTTGTAAATATTGATTTTAATCGAAATTGCCCTAAATTGCTTGTTTTTCATGTGCTCGGGTATGCAATTTAAGACACTTTTGCTGTGAACACAACTGCGTGTGGCTTGAAAGAGAAAAGACCAAGCAGAGAGGCAGGAGAAAGACAGGTTATTTTTTAAATAGGTGATACTTTTTTCTATGCAAGGAGAAGGGGTATTCTTTGGACTGGAATGTAATAATTGTAATATATAATTATACAATTTTTATAGAAGCTCTAAAAAACACTCTTTCTTCCCTTTAAATCCTGATCTTAAGCCTTTGGATACTAAATTCTTACTTGAAAGGCCACCGCCTTTCTGCCGACAGAAAGAGCAACTTATCATGTCCAAATTAAGTTCAATTCCAAATAAACAACAATGAGGGGATAAAACTGATATTGTTTTTACTGTGAATGCACTTTTTTTTTTAACCAGAAATCATAGTCATGGTCGTGGGTAAGGGGGATTTACATATTTAGGAAGCTGAAATGAGCCTGAAACTTTTGTAATTGAAAAACCTAGAAGATCTCATATACAGATATTCCAGTAAAAAATATTATAGATGAGGTAATATAATATAATAGTATTATACAACACACAAATATATATTTACTATATTATTTCCAATAGATTATAATTACCAAGAAATGATTTGCAGATTGATTTATGATTTAATTATTTCCCATTTTCTTTTATTTTATTTACTTTCTTTTTTACTTAAGTATTTAATCAACTATTTTATTTCCTCTATAATTTTAGCTTCAATCCCTTCTACACTACGCCCCTGATCGTCAAAGGAGTGAGTGGGTGTGGAAGTGGGATGGCGAGATGGCGGCTAAAACTCTATTTGCAGGAGTTGTTTGCCGGTGGCCAGTGAGTGGGAGAGAGACGGCAGAGCGCCCCAGGGGGGTAGAGGGGGGAGCCAGTCGCTGGCTTTGCGTTGGGCCTTTGTTTGAATTAATCGAAGTGATATTTTGCTTGTCCCGAAATAATTTATCCCGACCGAAGTCACGCTGCTGCCACTCGGCTCGCTCTGTCCCACTTGCACTTCACGATGCACTGAAAAAAATGATGAAAAAAATGATAATAATAATGAATATATAATATAATATAATAATATAATATAAGTCTTTTTTTTTGCTTTTACTAGAAAGTTTTTTCGTAATCTTTCTTACCTCAACTTGTTGAGTGCTTTCTAAGCTCTGTAATGAGCCCTAGAATACCAACTTGAGAATTATAAGTGCACTCACCATATAAATTTTAAGTAAAATAATCTATTTTCTGGTTTAAAACTATTATTTTCAGTGCATTTTGCGGCCACTGCCTAAAGCTTCAACTGGAATGAGAGTTGGAGTCCGACTTGGAGTTGGAGTTGAAGTCGAAGCTGGAGTTTCTGCAGCTCTGGGGGCCTTTATTGGTTTTGCGTGGCTGTGTTTTTATTTTTTTTGTTTTTGCCTTAGTTCCCCCTATTGGTCTTATTGGGAAGAAGAGCGAGAAGAGCGTCGAAAGCCGGCGCACTGCGAAATATAAATATTCGCCATACGGAGCCCCTTGATGCATTCTGACGTGAGTTGTGGCCTAAGCGCGCGTTATTAACCGCAATTTATGCGATTTTGAAGAGAGTTTACCTTTGGAATCGGCGCCAGCGGTGCTTCAATTCAATTCGATTCAATTCGGTTCGATTCGCTTGGATTCTTCACTCTTCTTCCCTCTTCCCTTGAGCCTTTTGCGAGGGTTCAAATTGAATTCGAGCATTCATTATCGAAGCCAATGGTTCGGATATACAAACATACTCGTAGCTAGTTAGCTTTGAATATTTAATATAGAATTTAATAGAATAGATTTCAAACGAATGAAGACAAGTGGCTTTCAGCACTCTCAACGATAATTGCCTGCAATTGGTGCTTTTCCTCTCACAATGGAAACATCCCGATGGATGCAGATGGACAGGATGATGGACAGTCTCTGGGCTAAGTGTGGATTTCCTTTGGGAAACTTGCGTTTCACTTCATTTATTTCCCAGACGATTTGCCAGCTCTCATTAGCATGTTGTTGTGGCTCCTTTGGGGCTCCCCCTTTTATTTTTTTTTTGCAGCTGCCGATCGAGTTCGTTGCCTAAGTCTTTCGTTGCGTGCGTGTCCGCAGGAGGAAGGTGGAGTGTGAGGAGCGGGATGTGGGGGGTAGAAGCCAAGTTTATGCGCAATTAACAAGATTCGCATAAAATTACAAAACTGACATAATTCAAGATAGCAGAGTGATCAGCTCTCACAGAATTATCACAATCGCCTCTTGACGGACAGAGCAGCGAGTGGAGTTTCTACGCGGACAAGCGGACAAACGGTCAAGCGGACAAACGGACAAGTGGACAAACGGACCAGCGGACAAGCGGACAAACGGACCAGCGGACCAGCGGACAGTCGAAATGGCCTGCTAATGGCCTAAAGTGTACTTGCCGATAATATTAAGCACATGTGCATCACTTAGTCGACCCGTTAAATTTATAAGGTTCCATTTGTCCGCCTGTCCGCCTGTCTGTCCGCCAAACCAGAGATTGTGCTCCATAAAATTGTGCAACTTATGAGCCCTGGTAGATGAAATCAATTTACATGCATTCAATTACAAATTGTGAACCATCAAGAGACAAGAGAGCGAGATGCTGGGCCATCAGTTTGCGGATTTTATGGCGGGATTTGGAACTGCCTTGTAACTGGCTCGTTTTAACGATCTCCTCCTGTCTCCTGCGCCGGAGGAGAGATCTCTCTCTCCTCTGGGTGCTTCTCCTGGGTTTGTTGCGACAACTTTTGTGGCGCAGTTAAACGTTTGCATGATTTTGATTTTAATGATGCCACAGATGCCTGGGCATATCAGATGCCAGATACCAGATACCACAGATACCACAGAGGAGGAGGAGCAGCGAGAGGGGGGACATCCTAATTAGCGACTGGCTGTGATGGCCATCAAAATAAACACTTGTACAATACGAGCCAACTGGGATTGCGACGTGTTTGCGCCATAAATTTGTCCACTTTACAATGGGAAATAATGACACGAAGAGCTGGCCAGGAAGGAGGGGGAGGAGGATCTCCCGGATAAGTCGGAGGTGGGAGAAGCTGCCAGTGATCGATCGGTGAGGAGAGGAGTTCCCCTGCTCCTGTCCACCCTCTTCCCTCTGGGTTTTTGCGCGATAATGCAAAGTGCTCTTGGTAGCCCCCATTTCTGGGCCATAATAGCAATTTCATGTTCATGGGCGCCACACTCGGACTTGGTTCTCTTATCGCCCGCGACTCCAGCTCCTTCCCTGTCAGCGTCCAGCGCAGATCCTGCTCCTGCTCTCGCTGCCACCACTCCTCGCTCCTCGCTCCCATTCCCGTTTAGAGGCGACTAATGGCCTAATGGCTCATCAGCGCATGTTGCGCGATCTGCAGGAATTGCATTAAATAAGAACAAAAACGAGGCGACTGCCACTCGAAAATCGTTGCCATAATTTAAATGAAGGCGAGCGATAAGACAGCCCCCGATGCGACAGCGATGCGATGCCATCCGATGCCCACTATAAAGTGAGTCCCAACCAGTTCGAGGGACTCCGACTTCGGTTCGCTGCATGTGTTTTTGGTTATAATTTAAATGAGAACGATCGCTAAATGATCTCATTCCCGTCTCGTTCTTCTTGTTGTTTCGAAACCGAAGAGGCTGTGGGAAGATCTGCGTCCTCTCCTCGCCGAGGCTCGGTCATCCTCGGTGCTCCATGCTGTGCCACATGGCTTGCGGATCAGGAAAAATAGGAGCCATTGAAGAATTACTTTTTTATTAGAATGCTAATACTTGGACTATTTCCACAGCAAATTATTGATTATATGAAAATATATTGTAAAAAATCGATAATCGATCGAATAAGTTGTATCAATAAATATATATCATGTTATATGCACTATAGCCACCAGAAATAATCGATATCCCTTTTTAAAATGTGCATATATATGTAATTCGATAACAATATCTGATATATAAGCAATTTTCACTTAAAACAATCGATAATCGATCAATTTATCAGTTAGTTTTCACGATACCCGCCGGAAATAATCGATATACAATATAGCAGTGTGACTGGGGACTCTGGACTCTCTCCTTGCAATTACCATGGGGCTACTACCCAATTATCGGGCATCGCGAGAGGGAGTGGGAGACCCCTTTTGGGGCCCGGCGAACGTGTCAGTGGCTGTGGCAGAAGCAGAAGGAGAAGATTACAGCCCGTTGACATAGGGCCCCGGCTAAGAGAGTTGGGATTAATCAATTGCCCTGCAATTATTGGGGCCTGCCTGTCAGCTCAGTCGAGGAGGAGTAGAAGGAGAAGTGGGAGGAGGAGCAGGAGAACCATGGAGCATGGAGCGAGGCCGTACAAAGCCTAATGGCCGTAATGAATGGATTAAGCCAGCGTTTACGCAAACGCGTTGATATTTCCTCTGACCAAACAAAATATAAATCGAGCCAACTACACGGGACCTGTCCGACCAGGAGGACTCCTCCGCGGGCGGAGGGGCGGCCGCCGCGTCGCAATTTGCATGCTCTTATGTTACCTGGACGCGGCTCTGGCCCGGCATCTACTTAATTTCAAGTTGTCCGCGGAAAAACTTAAGCATATTTAACCGCATGTCGCTGATTTTAATGGGGGGAGAGAGCAGTGGAGCTCCACGATATGGAGTAGGGGCACCCAGCCTCAGCTCCGACTGCTCCCTCCCTCCCCTCCTGCTCCCCTTTGCCTGTCCAGCTTGTTCTCCAGTCTCATTTCGTGGCGACGCTCACGCATATTCCGCATATGCAGACGACGCACGACGGGATGCAGGCGCCACTTGGCCAGTTGGTGAGATCGGTGGAGGTGGCCCCTCCGACAGAGAGAGATAGAAAGGGAGAGCCAGGTAAATGCTAACCGCCGAGGAATGCCAATGCCCTCGCCATTGCAGCCAGCTGACCTTTGCACATGCCACAAGAGCCGGGTTGAGCCGGGTTAAGTCTGGGGGATGAGGCAAGGAATCAGGAGCCTATATACAAATACACGTGAATGTAGTAGACAAGCGCCAGGCCAGAGTGCGGCTGTCTTCATCGGTTTGGAACTGAACAAAACAATCCCCTGTCAACGGGGCCATCATATCGAATGACAAACTCCAGTGCACAATGGCTTAAGGTTCTCCCACTCCGACTTGGAGGCAGTGCTGAGAATTTGTTGCTTTATTCTCTAGGTCTCTAAATAAGTGGAGGAATAATGGGGGACTAATTTCTACACTCAATTGAAGACCACTTCATAATGTTTATAAATATTTTCTTCAAGCTTTTATCACTCAAAGAACATTTTTGAAATTAAAACTAAAGTTCACTTATATGTTTCCCGTCTTTTCATATTTTCCTTCACTGAAAAATGAAAAGGATATTGGTCCTACGAGCCGGGTAAAAAGTATCGTCCTACATTCCTTATTTCACCAGCAACTTCGGATAAAAGAAAAGTTCGAAATTTATATTGCTGCAAATTGCTGAACATTTTTTAATTTTCTAGGCGCCTCATTATTATTCCACCTATTTCTACACATAGAAAATAAGTGGTGAAATAATGGGGCGCTTGATTCCCTGCTTTGTTAGAGACTAAGAATGTCCCACTATTTATATATATTTTTTCTTCAATATTTTACCATATAAATCTTAAAACTGAATCTCTTTAGCCAAGATAGCTTACAGATATTTCTATTTATACATATATCCTTCTATCCTCGTCTTTTCCTCTTTGCACTGGAAAATGCTATCCAAAGGGTAGGAGAAAGGCTGCTGAAAAGGGTTTAAAAGGGGTTTCTTACGAATATTCAGGGATTATCTGGGCTCGGCCAGTTCAATCGGAAAATGATCGATGAGCGATGAGCCATGGCAAGGTGCACCTTTGTTTGGCCTAATTAAGCCGCGGCTCAGCCCTTTCTTCACTCCGCCATTCATTGTGGAGCCCCAGGGCCTCGTGAGATCGGGGGAAATGTCACTGAGCAGGGCTCCATTGAGGTACACACACGCCAGGTAATCCAAGCTACTCTAACGAAGGAGAACCGATCGTGTGTGGTGGTTTCTGGGAACACATACATATTTCTCCATATTTTTGTTAGTTTTTTTTATGGTTTTTTGTATAGTTTTCCATTCGATTTTAGATGTCAAAGCAAAGATATTTCTGTGACAAGTTGTATTGATGATATATCAATTTAAATGTGAGTTATCATTAATTGAATTAATTGTAAACTTAATAATATGTTAAGGTTTCTTTGAGTTATTTAAAAATGTTTTGGAATGTAATTTAGAAATTAAAAAAAACGAATTCTTTGACAAAAATTGAAAGTTTCGAAATGTAAAGTAGTTTCTTGAGGAGTTTTTGAACTGAAAACAAAGCGTAACTGTACCACTTGGAGTCTAATTGAATTGAGTCTCTTTAAGGGACATCATATATTATATTAAATAAAAATTAAAATTACAACTAAAATCCTTCACATAAAACAATAAAGCACAACAAATAGCTACGTTTTCCGATGTAATTTCTTGTTAAAGTTGTAGTATTTGCTGGAGGGAAGCTGACACAACCTGGCTATATCTTGTCCTTTCATCTCCGGATAAATGAACTTGTCCCCGTCAAAGTGTCGGCCGTGCGAAAGCGCCACGAAGTGGATAAGGTAAGGGGTGACTCCGGGAATGGTTAGGGGTTAGGGGAAGGGACCAGAAGGACCAGGGCACAGACAGGAGGGGGTCAGAGTGTCGTGTAGGAACAGCAGAAGCAACAGCAGCAGCTGCTGCTGGCGGAGGGAAAAGGGATGTAGCCTGCCAGCGATTGCAATCTCTGTGCTGCAGTTGTCGCTTCTGTGTTTGCTGCTGCTCCTTGTTCTCCTTTTCCCCCATCTCCGGCTTAATTTTCCGCCATTTGGTCATTTTGGAGCTGAACCGCAGAACCACAAAGCGTATGTGAAGGCACTGCAAATAATACTATAGGTAATAAGAGTATTTAAATTTAAGAAATAAAAATAGCTTATAATTATGCAGATATAGAAGGATTTCTGCATATATTACATACGCTTATAGTTATAATATTCCAACTCAAGATTAAGGTAAGAATTTTAATAGTATTTCTCTCCGTGCCGAAGCAGGAAGGGATTGAAGGTGGAGATCTCGTGCATCTGATAAACGAGAAGCCTCCACAGAAACCGAGATGAAGTCGTTTTTTTTTCGTTTGGAGAATCGTACGGCGACACACTCGCAACATACACAATTTAATTAAAGACGCGACTACCGGGCAATCGGAAAGGTTGGGAATCGGTAAAAGTATCGCCGCCGATCGATAACTAACACGCATAAAAATCCTGCACATCGATATACAACCGATACACACACACACACACACACGATATATAGTAGCTACCACACTGACCTTGAGCGCTAATGAAGACCTCTCTCTCTGTGGACTGTCCTGGTCTCCTGTTGCATAATTCATTTCCAATTTATATGCCATAAAAGCGATAATGGCCGCAATTAAGTTCGTGTTCCTTTGATAATTTTCCACATTTACGCGGCCATTAAAATGATTCCAGCCGCATTTTTCAGCCCCTCAATGTGGTGTGTTGCCTATCAGCAGCTCCTCTCCATCTCCATCACAATTTCCATTTCCATATCCATGTCCATTCCCATTCCCATTCCCAATCCAATTCCCTTTCCCTTTGCCCCTTGGTCAGGCTCCATTTCGGGGCTTATCGGAGAAGAAGAAAGAGCCCAGAGCCCAGCCAAGAGAGTGTCCAAGTCGAAGACTCCTACCCCGAGGTGTTAATTAGCATTATCTTAATGCACGTTCCGGCACACAGTTCAAATTGAATTATACATAATAATTTGTCCGCCGCTCTTTAAAGTGCAACTTAATGTTCGAGCGGACAGGCCATTGCCAAGTCTAGTATAAGTGGTGACCCCACCCTGGAGGCACAGAAAAAATATGGTGGACTAGACGAGGTCTGGATGCGGAGTCCAGCAAGCTCGTGTTAAACGCTCATTAATCACATTAGATATGCATTAATTCGGTAAGGAATCCCGAGATATGGCGTGCAGGAAAAAGAAAGGGAGTTGGCGGTGGGAGTTAGATAAATAGAGACTTCTTCCATTTCTTATAGGATATTTTCCTGGGAATATTAATTACTCAATGCTGGGTTCCGATGGGTTTTCCATAAAGTAAA
The DNA here is from genome assembly GCA_018151655.1 of Drosophila bocqueti. Classification (NCBI taxonomy): domain Eukaryota; kingdom Metazoa; phylum Arthropoda; class Insecta; order Diptera; family Drosophilidae; genus Drosophila; species Drosophila bocqueti. The sequence goes on from JAECXF010000004.1 coordinate 755,654, forward strand.
GAAAGGAAAGAGCTTTGCTTTTGGTTCAATTTTCAAAATGTTAGAACTATTCTTCGATATCCTTTTAAAATATTGATAACATTTCCATAAAACTAAAGAGTTCTTGGTATAAATAATAGCTTTACGGTAATTTATTTTCCTGATAAAGTAACTTTATGCTCAATCTCTTTGGAATTGAGTTCGAAAATGGTCAACAAAATATTAAAAATATTTATAATAAACAAATTCAATGGCACAAATCCAATATTTGCTGCTTCCTACCCATTTTTCTTATGTTATTTTATTTATTTTCACAAAATTAAAATTTCTTCAAGTATAATTTAAAAACCTTACCAAACCCTTTAATCTTTTTCCAAAATAAACTCGAATTTTCGCCCTTAAATCTTAGTTCAATTCAAGTTTTCCCAGTGAATGCCTTAGCTCTTTTCTTAGTCCCAAAAATTGGGGTCACCATTTCTGCCAAAAAAGTCACCAAATCAATAGTTTTAATCTGCGAGCTGAGCTCCAAAAGTTTCCACCCCTCTGTCGAGTCTGAGGCCCCCCCACTACCCTGTCTGATATCCCAAAAAACCCCCCAATAACTCAGTTAGCCAGCCAACCGTGTCCACCCACAAGCAGAGGGACAGGACAGGAACAACACCCCCGAAGAGCCACGGAGCCGGAGAGCCAAAACAAACAAACTCAAGGGCAGCTGTATGGGTGCGTATCTGTGTGGGAGCGGCAGGGCCCAGGCGCATGTGTGCGTGTGCGCGAGAGAGCCCAGGAAGAAGGCGGAGCCAATGAGAGACGCGGGGTGGTTTAATGCCGGACTAAGCTAAACAACAACAAAAAACTATAGCCGCCAAGATCAACACAGCAGACAAGGCGAGAAGTGTTTTATGCACTTTAACCCAGAAAAAAATAAAGAGAGAATTAAAATTATGAAATTAAATATTAAATTTAAATAAAAGGGCATTTTAAAAGGCTTTATTATCAAGTCTTAAACTGTTAAGAAATTAATCTTCCCATAAATCAATAATTTTAATGAATACAACAATTAATTATAAATTTATAGATCAATAAATTAAATACATACAATGTATGTTTATTTCTATCCAAAATAGAAAATCTTGTTGTATTATAATTTATCTATAACAACAACATTTTAATGCTAATATATTATTATGCAAAATATTGTTTTTTATAAACACTAGTTCCATTCATTCTCTGAGTGTATGCCACGGAGAGAGAGCACAGCACAGGCGAAAGGTGAGAGCGCGAGCTCCAGCCATGATTGCTTGGGGGCGAGAGAGAGAGCGAGAGCACACGAGTTGGCCAGAGCGCTGTCTCGTTCGCACCCGCCCCGTGGAGCCGGCAGCGACAGCGAAGCCGGCCGCGGCAGAGGAGGCGGCGGCGGCGGCACCGGCAGATACTTTTCTTGCGGTGCGAACGCCATCGGGCCATTCAGTCAATATTCAGTTGACGGCGCGAAAAGACGAAAAGGGGAGAAGGAAATTGAGAAGCGGAGACACAGAAAGAAAGCCCAATAGACTGTTACGTGAAAAGCGAAGAAAGGCGCCAAAAGCCAAGCTGAAAGTTGGGAATTCTAAGCCGAGTGCCGTCCTTCGTTCGTCGTTCTTTGTGCCCCCATCGCTTGCATTCTTTTTGTTGTGTGCGTGTGCGTGTGTGTGGTGACCCCCATGTGTGCCCCTAGGTAATGAGTGCAAAGAGCAGTTACCCAAACCAGCAGCAGCCAGCTGAGACTAAGCCGTAGGAGCAGCAGTTGCCGCCGCCGGGATCGGTATCAGAACCGGGACCGGGACATTCAGGAGAACAGGAGCACCAGGAGCACCATGCTAGTGCCGTCGGACATGATCGCGGCACAGTCCAAGATGGTCTACCAGATGAACAAGTATTGCGCGGACCGGGTGCAGGTGCGCAAGGCGCAGATCCACAAGCAGATCCAGGAGGTCTGCCGCATCGTCCAGGACGTGCTCAAGGAGGTGGAGGTGCAGGAGCCGCGCTTCATCTCCTCGCTGAACGACTACAACGGCCGCTTCGAGGGCCTCGAGGTCATCTCGCCCACGGAGTTCGAGATCATCATCTACCTCAACCAGATGGGCGTCCTCAATTTCGTGGACGACGGCACCTTGCCGGGCTGCGCGGTCCTCAAGCTAAGCGACGGCCGGAAGCGCTCCATGTCCCTCTGGGTGGAGTTCATCACGGCCAGCGGCTATTTGTCGGCCAGGAAGATCCGCTCCCGCTTCCAGACGCTGGTGGCGCAGGCGTGCGACAAGTGCGCCTACCGCGACATCGTCAAGATGATCGCCGACACCACGGAGGTGAAGCTGCGCATCCGGGAGCGCATCATTGTCCAGATCACGCCCGCCTTCAAGTGTGCCGGCCTCTGGCCGCGCTCCGCCTCCCACTGGCCCCTGCCCGGGATACCCTGGCCGCATCCCAACATCGTGGCGGAGGTCAAGACCGAGGGCTTCGACATGCTGTCCAAGGAGTGCATCGCCCTGCAGGGCAAGAACTCGGCCATGGAGGGCGACGCCTGGGTGCTCAGCTTCACCGATGCCGAGAACCGGCTGCTGCAAGGTGAGTGCCGTTTGCCGTCGGCATTTGACGTTCATTTGTAGCTGAAAGCAGGGAAAAGCTAGCGGAAAATATGGGTTATAATGATGCATTTTGGGGTAAGGGATATCATAGAGCTTGGATTATATATAGTACCCAGTTCCGTTGGGTTTGGAAAATAAGTTATCACTTGGTATATCAATTTATTCCCAATATACCATATCATATCAAATTCTTTACCATATCAAGGTATTATATAACCCTCAACTTAAAGTCAATATAAATCTGAATCTAGGAGCGTTCTTGCAAGATTCAAAAACTGTCCTTAATTTTTCAATTGATCTATTCCAAATATTATCGAAGAAAAATACAACTGTTATAACTGTTATATGAATTACAACTGTTTTGCTTCAATTGATCTATTCCACGTAGTAAATGAAATAATTTATAAACTTAAGAAAATGACAGTATAAGTGAAGTAGCAGTAAGTAAAATAGTATAAAATTAAGAAAAAAAAGAAAGATCTCTTCTAAATAGTATCCAAGCAATAATCGATCCATTTCCAATCCAATAAATGATATATTTTCTGAGCTTAATAAAATAACTTAATGAGATAATGAAACCTAAGAAAAAGACAACTGTTATAACAATTATACCTGCTCGCACGAGTGTACTTGCCAGATCTAGGCTGTGTTTTTTCCCAGTGCCGAATGAGTGGCTCCCGTATTTTGGACATGTTTGCGTAGTATTCCCAGCGTGTCCCCCAATCAGTAATCAGTGACACACTTAAACTGAATTGATTTATTCCCATCAAATCAGCGACTTGGTCTCGATACGCCCGTAATTGGTTGTAAATTAACCGCCAGTCGGGGGACGCCGTATAAATTACGGAGATCGTGAAGCCAGATCTGAATGGAAGCAGAATGGTTGTGCTAGGTGAAAATTCCATTTGGGGCATTCAAATATATCAAGGAGGTCTTGAAGTTACAGAAATATCAACCATTTAAGGAATTATGTCTTTGATATATCTAAAGAACATTATACTAATTGGAGGTTTCCTCATAGATGTAGTACAGGTTTCAAGATTATATCATTTTGTTCTTAAAGATATGTAGGTACATTAATAATAGATTGTTAGTATAAAGTGCTGAGATAAAAGTAAGGTATATTAAGAGATACAAATTACATGAAACCTCCTTTAAAAGAGACTTCTTGATATTGAAAGATCTAGAATTCTTGCTGAAGAAAGCTATAGACATACTTTAGTGGTTAGAGCTCTCCCCTAATCGATCAGGGAATTTGCATAGTGCGCGGGGAAAAAACTGCATTGCAGATTCAATTAGACATCACGATAACAGGCTTATTACCGATTACTGATCGATGAGTCGTCGGACTGCCCAACGAGACATCCGATTATCGGTTCCCCCGATATGATGTGAGATACGAGCCAGCGACGCCCGGCTGGCTACGATCATAAATCTGGCGTTCGATCACTGGGGGGGTTACTGCCACGGAGAGGTGGCTCCAAACCGAGACTCCGGGCTAGGTCTGGAGGTGCTCCTCCGTTCTCGGTTCTCCGTTACCAGTTCTCAGTTCTCAGTTTTCAGTTTTTTTTCGGTCGCGACAACGCACACAAATCTGCTGATCCCCGAGAGATAAGCGCAGTCTCGCGGTAGTCGCAGTCCTCAGTCGCAGTCCGCAGTCCCTGGTCCCAGTTTCGGCCTCAGTCGCTAGACTGTTAGTTGGTCGGACTTGCGGCAAACGGAAAACGGGTTTCCACATGAACAATGCCAATGGCTGGGCCATAAATAAATTTCTAAACGATTTTATAAATATTTTAAATCTCGGCGATTAGATAAAGTCAACAAATAAATAAAACAACAGCGGGCCAGGCATGAGATGACACACAGAAACCAACCAGAAAAAAGGTAAATAAGAGGAGAGGGATACACGTAGAAAGAAGGAAAGAAGGAAGGAAAGAGGAAAGAGCAACCAAAAGCTGGGAGATGAGAGCCAAAAACAAAACAAAAACGAAAATTAAGCCAAAATCGAAGTCAGAGACAGACTCAGTTTCAGACTCAGAGCCAGAGTTGGGGAGACGGAGACAGATACCAGAAACCAAAACCAAAACCAAAACCAAATCGAAATCAATTCTAAGGCCCTGACAACGATCTCCGATTCCGATTGCCGATCGATATTGATCCCCAGCATGTTCCCCCGCGTGTTTGTCATTTAATTTAATGCCGGAGTCTCTCTCGACTCTGACTAACTTTCTTAGCTTTGTCTTGTGGGGGATCCGTGTCCCGGGGGTATCCATATCGCATCGTGGCTATAATTAGCCCTGTCACTTGCCCCGAATTACCGTCCGCCTCCCACTTGACATGGACGGACCTCTCGAGTGCCCCGATTCGCAGTGCCAATATTGTGGCAATATCGTTCAATATTGATTAGCCGAAATGTGTGGGGAGGAACCCGGAGCAGCACTAGACGTGATTATCGGCCCCGGAGCCGAGATTAGCCGCCGTGACACCGTGCCAACGTAGCCATGATTTATGTGCTCCAAAGGCACTCGGCCGTAATAAATTAGGAATCGGATCGGCCGGACATATATGTAGGTATGTACATATATAGCTCTCGGAGGAGAGATTGAAGCCAAGACATAAGTACTCGCGCCCAAATGGTTGATCAATCAAAGTCGAGCCAAAGGGAGGGGTTCCAAAGGGTTCTAATTTAGTTTAATTCTCAAAGGAAGTCGATAAATAGGTAAAGCTAGCGAAATCAAGTAAATAAAGTGAGATAAATCAAATAAATTCGAGGCCTTAGATGGGGAAGTTCAAGTTATAAGTCTGAAGAGCTCAAAATTCTACTCATCGAGCTCGATGAGTACAGCATATCGCTGATATTGTTTAATTGATTTCGAAGCTTTTCTATGTGGATTCTATAATAATATCAATCAAATTTAAGGCCTATCGCCAGAGACTCTTTATAAGTGGTCCAAGTTCCAAGTCTAAAGATATTCAAGTTCTATGCAATTTAGTTCCAAAGTAAAGTCGATAAATGGGTATTGCTACTGATACCAAGCAAAGCATATCGGTGATGTGACAATGTCGGTTATATCGGTGCTATTATATGCGGATACTATATAACATTTTACGATAATTTACAGACCATTTTTCATATATTACCTAAGCTGTAACTTCTTGGAATAAGCCTATGGATTATTAAACAAATCGATACAAAAGTTTTACAGTAATTTCTTCGATATATTTACATGTTATTATCACCTAGCAGACATTAGTCATGACAAACACTATTGTTGAAAGCCCTCGTCTTCATATATATATTTAATCAATGTCAATTAAGTGGAAACCCAGCATATCTTTGATCTTAAAAAGGCTTAAGTTCGTTTGCCGGATGAGTCAGTTGAAAGGCACAAGCTCTTGAGTAGGCAAAACACTTACCGAGACGCATAGAGAGCGATGTACTTGAGATAGAAGGAGTACTAATGACCGAACCCATCGATCAGTTAGTGTTTGCGTATCTGACAAAGAATGAACGAAGCTATATTGTAGCTCTGTCAATATCATTTCGCTTCAAAACAGGTTGAAAATAGATTGATGCATTGATCACTGTAACACCTTGTTACCCTCTGTTACGAAGTTCTTCGATTTAAAGAGCTTATTTATTTTATATAATAAAATGCGGTACAGATATAAGGATGTATATAGTAAATTAATTGTTATGAAAGATGCTTCTCTTCTCTGCATAAGAAATATGCCAAAGAGAAAGTTAATATGCCATATTTTAAACATAATACTTTTCGGAAATATATAGAATTTGGTATGCAAGATATTAACATTCTTATAGTAGGAATAGGAAATATATATTTGGGAAATCTGTATTCCTAAAGCTCTCTTTAGTTTTTTACTATTATTAAAACCTTGAAAATTCTCCCCAAAAGGAAAGGTATATCTTTGCAACTCCTTCTCAACCCCCCACCATTTTTCTATTCCCTCAATTCCAGGAGCTAGTCGCCGCCGCTGCCTGAGCATCCTGAAGACCCTGCGCGACCGGCACCTGGACCTGCCCGGCAACCCGGTGACATCGTACCACCTGAAGACCCTGCTGCTGTACGAGTGCGAGAAGCATCCGCGCGAGATGGAGTGGGAGGAGAACTGCATCGCGGACAGGATCAACGGCATCTTCCTGCAGCTGATCTCGTGCCTGCAGTGCCGCCGGTGTCCGCACTACTTCCTGCCCAACATGGATCTGTTCAAGGGCAAGTCGCCCGGCGCCCTCGAGAACGCGGCCAAGCAGGTCTGGCGGCTGACGCGGATCATGCTGACCAATGTCCGTTGCCTGGAGGAGCTGTAGGACCACTCCAGGGAGTGGAGTCCATGCCTCTGAGGATCTGTGGCAGCTGCAGGGGGGGGAGGGGTTTGCCTTTAAGTTGCCTTTTTTTTTGGTTAGTCCTTTTTTTTTTTTTTGGGGTTTTCTGTCGGAGAAGCACAGATCGGATCAGAGGAGAAGCTGGAGCCGGAGCCAGAGCAGGAGCAGTGAAATTGCAACCCAAATACTATTTGATATTTCGCTAGATCGTAACTTAAGTTTAGGTGCTTTCGAAAAGTATACGCCGCTTACAGAGTTTCCTATAATTAGAGCCTACCTATAGCCTATAGAGCCCAGTGCTGCCCACTTAGATCGCATAACGACGCACAAGAGAGAGTTGGAGTTACGTATACGTAATGTATCCTTTTTTTTTAAACAATTTTTTTGGTCCATTGCGAGAGCAAAATTAGCAAAATTAGACATGTAAGTCGACGAAACTGATTGAGGAATATTTCCCCGATGGATTCGAAATTATTTATTCTATGCTTTTGCCTTCTTCTTGTGAGTTTAGTCAATAAAACGTAAGTTTTTCAATGAAACTGTCTGCTTCTTAAGTGCTTTTTAAATGTGTAATAATGTAAGGTAAGTATAGTTTCCCGATTCTTATTACTTCTCTATTTATGACCTTATATAGCGGCTGTCAGCGACCTGCCCCCTGGAAGCCTCTCTTCTGTCGATCATTTCTGCGAGCCCTTTGATGTCCCACCGCCGGTCTATATATATACCATATTGTATATATATTGTATGTATTGATAGACTTCGATTGGGGAAAATGTCAGCGAATGACATTTGGCTCGCCGAACGGGCTGACAGGCGGCGCATTTTAATTGCGAATTAACAGCGATTCCGCGGACAGCTAACAATCCCCATAAAGTGGCCACAATTTGTGTTGCAGAGGAACAGCCAAGAAGAGGGCCATGTCTTCTTCGATATCGATCGCTATATGGCAATATGGTATTTCGATCACGTGTCGGTCTCGGTCTCGGTTTCGGTTTCGGTTTCGAGCATTCAAATTAAACTTTATGTCACTCATAAATTAAATAATTTAACTTCGCGTCTGATGTTACTTCTTGTGTCTTATTATTTTAATTTGCTTGCCGAGCTTTTTGCGGCTTTTTGCATTATTTTCAGCCATAATTTATACATTAGTGTGGTCTCGGTGATTTATGCCCGTGCGGCTTTTGTATTTTATAGTTGTAAATTACCCAGAAAATGACAATTGCAGAGACGCGACATGAGATGGGAAGCGCACCGGGGAATACCCTGGAAAGTTGGAAAAAGTTAACTCAACTTTGTTGAAGATTACATTTTATTTATAAAATGCAATACCTTAAACAATTATAGTAAAATGAGTATAGTTAAAAATCTTAGTTCTACATAGAAAAAACATAGAACATAGAATTAAACCCAAGTAAAGTTGAAACCCCTTTGATATTCTATGTCTTGATTTAATTTATAAAATAAATATTTATAAATGTCTAGAAAAAGTAATAACTAATATTTATTACTTTTAAACCTTAAAAATGTGAGGAAAATATAGTTTAAAATCTAGGTGAGTTCTTATAAAGATAACAGACAAAGACAAAGACCAACTCCCAGTAAAGTTTGATTAGCTCTGAAATGATATATCCGACTTAGGCACGTGGGCGGTGTCTTTGGCTCTCGGATCGCCACGATTATTCAGTTGAAATTCGATTCGAATTGGTTTTATTATTATTTCATTTTTTTTGGCCGGATCAATCGGGTTGTTAACCGCCTAGTTGCGCCTTTAATGAGTTGTGCTTTATTGGCTTTGATTTGCATTTTAATGTGCCTGGTTCCGAATTTATTATTTGTTGTGTTCTGTTTCAGCTCTTTGTTATATGTATGTATATTTCTCTCTTTGCTTTGTATTCTTCCTTTTGGTTTATTTATTTTTGATGTGCCGCCTTCCCACACAAATTAAACCATAATTAATAAATGATAATTTGGGCAATCGCTTCTAGCCGGCATTCCCCCCTTCCCGAACCTCCCGCTGAATTCCCTTTCCATTTCCATTTCCATGCAATTTATATTCATTTTAATGGCCGCAAAAGCAAATTTTATGAACCTCTCATAATCACATTTTAAACACACAATTTGTTATGGCCCCGACTCGACTCGACTCACTCGAAATAATTCAAGAATATATTCATTTTGTTCACAAGAATCTTGCAAGTCTTTGTACTTTTTTGAACTCTCTCTTCGCGGGGAGAGCTTGTTAAATATTATTAAATGCATTATTAAATATATCTAGTATTAAAATTCCTTTGCACATTTTTCCCCAAAGAAAGGGTTAAGAAATAAAGAAGAACCCATTGCGTGACAAATCTGAGGAATACACCTGGAGTATATATATTTTTATACATTTATATAGAGAGCGAGAATGAAGTCTGGTTTTAGTCCCTTCTGCCTCGGAATTGGCGGCGATTTCCGCACGCCTGTCAGCCAGCTTGTTGGCATCCCTCATCCTCTTCCAGATCCAGATCCAGGTACTTCTCCTGCTCCTGCAAATCAAAACAAATGTTTTATTTAAATGGTTAATTTGACCGGGGAGCAGCATCTGTGCCATGAGCCCAAATGAGCAGCTTACAAGGAGATGATGAGGCCCGAGGTACACAAATGGCTGCCAAATCGTGAGAATTGCATTTGGAATGCCACCACCGCCGAGTGAATGGGGATCGCTTCTGGCGGAGGAGGAGGAGCAGGAGCAGGACCAGGAGGGCGATCTCTGGCGAGCAAAGCCTGGCAGGGGATTTTAATTTGCTGGCTTCAATCAAACTCAAGGCAGGAGGAGCAGCAGAAGGAGCAGGGAGCAGCTGGAGCAGCAGGAGGATCAGGGAGTATCTGGAAGTATCAAAGAGCAGCAGGGAACAGGAGACGGGGACTGAGGCCAAGGAGGCAGTGCATTAAATCCTCAAATAGGTTGCAGCCGGGAATAAGCTGGGAGGTGAGTTCACTGCGAAAATAGGTGACTTTCTGCTTAAAAATTAAATCAAATATTATTTCAAAATGAAGCTTAAATAGTAACAATTTAAAAAGAAACTCAAACCAATTTTAAAAATTTATTTAAAGCTTAAAAGGTCTTCTTGAAACCTATTTACTGCCTTTCTTCCTTCAATATTTAAACCTTGAACAATATTTTGTCGAGTGTTTTCAGCTGCGAGGATCACGCGAGTATTTTTTGGGTTAAAGGGAACGAGGAGGAGGAGGAGGAGGAGCAGCAGTAAAGGAGGAGGAGAGAAGGAGGACGAGGCCAACCGACGGCGCTAGCCACTTAGCATAAACGGAAGACGGGCGCGGACCTGCAGTTCCCGAGGAGCCGCTTCTAAGCCCACATCTGCACTGGCCACATGCACATCCCCAGCTCGTACCCGTTCCCGTTCCCATTGCCAATCCAGATCCCCATCCAGAGCCCCGTCCAGAGGCCAAGGCGAAGCGAAGTGAGCCACGACCTGTGTGGCCGCTGCATCAAGGTAACAAGCTGTAATTAGAGCCTCTTAGCCTGTCATCGCCAGCGTGCTTGATTATAGCCTTTTGACAAAAAGTAAATATTAATTTAATACACGTTCGAGGGAGGCAGCGAGGCAGCAGCCAGGCAGCGCCTCAAGGCAGCCTCCCTTGGACTTCGACTCCGAGTCCGACTGCGACTTCGAGTCCTACTCTGGCTGGAACTGCTGCTCCTCCTCCTTGTCGCTGAATCCTTTTTGGCGGCTGCTAAATTTCACCTGAACCAGGTTTCTTACATTTACAGGTGATTGCTAAAGGGGAGACCTTGGAGCTCGAACCAGTGATTACTTGGGGTGGCTCTGGCTTGGCTACTTAATAGGAATAATTAATTACTTAATAAATAGTAGCTTTCATTCTTCCTTAACTTGCTAGAAATACCTAAAACCTCATCAGAATTACACTTTTATCATAAAATATCCCACAAATAAATACCTAATAGCCGTATCATGCACACATTTCTCTGCTTGCACTTCAAATGAACAGCTACCAGTGGTGATTTCCCGGAAACCCCATCGCATGCATTGCACTCACCGATCGAGCGGGCTAATCCCGGCTATGGCCAACTATCAATTAACATGAGAGACCGAAGAAGACCCAAGGCAACCCGGTTGCCAGTTGCCAGTTACTGAACCAAAGCCTCCGCACGTCGCCGGACGCCCTTTTTCTGGGCCAAAAACAATGGGTTCAAACGGGCTGCGCTTCGGTGGAAAACAAAAAGCGGCCCTAAATCAATCACGGCCAGCGACATGTCAACAGTTTGGGCGGGGGATTAGGAGGCGGGAGAAGGATCTGGTTCTGGGGGGACGACAACGACGACTACGATGACTGCGATGACTTCGAGGCGACTCCCGCGCCCAGGCGAAATGTCAACGTGATCGTGGGCATCTTGAAAAGGGCCGCCGGTGCGCATATATTGGCCAAAAAGAGGGTAGAAAAAGAAGACAAAAAGCAAAACCAGAGAAACCAGAAAGCCCAAGGAACGTGGCAACGAGTACCGGGGAGTACCCAGTACCGATACCGATCCTCCACAGAGTTCTCTTTCATTTTCGGAGGCCCCTCTGTGTGCGCGTGATATCTGAACTACGAAATTGAGATCGATTCCCGGTTACGTGACTGAAATGTGAATCGAGTTTCGAGGGCCAATGCCCAGCCCTTCGATGTAACGATAAATTATGATATTATTTGAAATTAATGTTAAGTAAAATGACATCAGTGGGTCTCCGTCTCAGTTTCTGTCTCTGCAGCACTTGTCGCCGAGAGATCGCTGCATCGCCGATCGCCGCAATTAATATTCCCATCAGTCCCCGGCGGAACACATGTCGGCGGGTAAAAAGCCATCGGAGCTTGGATATATATTCGGGATCGCGGATCGTGTCGCTGATTTGTTCGCTGTCATAATTCAATAAAGTAGTCAAAAGTCTGCCCCGGAGGGAGGCCAGCAAAAAGTAACTCCTTCATCTCTCTGTCTCGGTTTTTCTTGGTTGTATCCCTAAGCCATCTCCGCCATTCTGTCCCGGGTTAATGGCCATAAACGCAAATCCGCTTAGCACTGCACCAGGTTGCACTGAGCCCCCGGTCTGCTTATTAATTCATCAGGTGTCTCCGCGGTGGAGCATTGCTGGAGCATTGAAGGGGTGAAGGTGAAGATGAAGGTATAGTGTCGATGCCAGACCTGATTTGGAATTCCAATAGCTCTTTTTTTGGGAACATATTTAAGGGATACTCCTAAGCTCAAAAAGAATTTATATAAAATATCTGAACAAGTATAAAACCTCACGCTTTTTGATATCAACTCCCTTTATAAGATCTGCAAGCTAGATTTATCCAACTGAAGTCTGGTTACTTATAAGCCCAATATCTGAAGTAAAAGAAATGCAAGCTCTATTTTCTTTAGAAACAAACTATTTCTAGGGCTAACCAAGCTAGAGAGCACTGCTAAAGCTCATTATTTAGCTCACATCTTATAGAACCCAAGGTGACTGAACCCTAGACCTCACCCCAGAGACACATACATAGGTCTAGGGGTATGCTGATTATACACCCCAGGTTCTTAGATCCAGATACATGATCTTGGCCTGCCTTTCCACGAATCCCACTCAGCTGGACAGCCTGAAATATGTACGAAGCGGCGAAATAAACGATCGCGATGATGGTTGCCAAAGGGACGCGGATGGGCATGGCCAGGGAGTGGGCTATGGTGGCCAGTGGACACACAACAACAGACGCACTCGATGACGATGAGGCGACGACGAAGGAGCAGAGCTGGCGGAGCAGCGAGAAGACAAACGTTGCGGCGACAGGGCAGCAAGTGACAAACGTTTAGATGGATGGATCGTTCTTCATTTTGGGGGAATGGGAATGGGAATGGGAAAGGGAATGGGAATGGGTCCGAGGAGACCCCGAGCGACGATTGCACATAAATTATATTCAAATTTCTTCGAGATCTAAGATATAGATGCATAAATACGGGCACACGGCATATGCCAGTCCGATCTCCTGCTGAATCCTTCCACAATTTATGCAGATATGCTAGCCGAGAGAGAGGGACTCCTTTCCCCAGGTATACTCCGGTTGCGCGCCAAAAAATCAGCCAAGTGTCATCTGGTTGCTGCCACCCCGCATCCCACATCCCACATCCACATCCACATCCCATTCATTTGGACTCCATTAAAATTCAGCTGACAGCTTCGATTCACGTCGCCAACAAATTGGCCTCGGAATGGGCTGCATACTATTCAGATACGGCTAGATCTCTGGCCCAAACTGCCACTGATTGATGTCAATGAAGGCGAACAAAAGGCCTGAACAGCGAGATACAGATACAGTAGGCAGAGAAGAGATACAATGGAGGCATCGGGAAATTGCCTTAAAGGTTTATGCTAAATGTTATTTAGGAACAGGTGTGAGGTGAGGAATGTTATTATTTATTTATATATTATACAATATATTTATTATATATTCTTTGTATTATTTATAAGCAAAAGTATTATTTCCTAATTATTAAGTATTATTACTTTCTTCTAGAAACCCTTCTCTAACCTTGGGTATATTTTTTATGGCGAATTTATAAAGATTTTTCTGTTTGATTTGAATGATTTGAGTTGTTGTACATTTTCTAAGATATTTTTGAGGGTTTTTCCAACCCAAAAGTGTACAGGAAACAAAGAAGAGAATGCTAAAGAAATTATAAAGAACTTAAGATACTGAAAATATCTCTTAGTTAACCCACAGAATTTAGCTTTTATATCTTGCAAATAACACAAAATAATTCCCCTTCTGCTCTATCAATTTATTTATTTATTTCCTAAACTACTGTCTCCTTATATCCGCATCCGAGAGATGGCATTTCCCATCTCGGAACCGAAAACAATGCCTGAAATGTTCGCTGGTCGTCAGCTATGCTGTTCGGTTCGTGTTCTGCCTCCACTCGAATTAGTGACAGCGTCTGGGATTTGTCTAATTGGAGGTGGCCACGGCCGCCGCTTTGATGTGGCCACATGTCCAACTGTCCGTCAGGAGTCATGAGTCATCTGCCTTCCACATCCGCATCCGCATCCGAGTCCGACTCCGCTGAGCTGAGATACACAGAGCCGCCTCGGCGTACTTGCAGATACTTTGGGAGGAGGCCGGCAACTGGGCTCTGTGGCGGGAGGGAGGGCTGTCAGGAATTGCCGGCGGGCACATTAATCCACGCGACATATTTATGAGTGTAAGTGTATATGCCTGTGCGCCGTGTATCCGTGAGGTATAAAGATATCGCCGTCGCCGTTGTCGTCGGCGAACATGGACGAGGGTTGCTCTTTGCTAAATGAGTGCACATTTCAGATAAATTATTGCACACAGCTCGTACGCGATGGCAGGCCGAAATGTATTTAACAAATTAAATTTACACACAGATACACACACGCACGCCTCACACACACACACAGGCACTTCGTTTGCCACTTCAAAGAGAGCGCCGCTCCGTAACGGCCACCGAATGGGCGGAGCTACCCTCGGCCAATGCTCGGCCAGCGCTCTCACAGATACACACCCATACGCGGTGCGGCGGAGAGCGCTAGATACACAGATGCAGATACGCAGATACTGGGGAGCATAGATACACAGATACGAGGCAGAGATACTCGTTGAGGGACGAACTCGCGCGCACAGATACCCCGTAAAGGTGGGTTTGTGAATATTTCAAGGGATTGATGTATTCCAGCAATTACCTTAAATGTTTTCGGGAAGTTTTTAATGCCATTTGTTTACATAATTCGTTTTAAATAATATTAAGTAATAACAAATGAATTATATACAAGTTACTGATGATTTCGATTGGTTTTCACTTGAGTTTTGTTTGTTAAAAAATAACAATACAAGTTTACAAATAAAATAAAATAAACACAAAAACGAAAAGTAAAAGCAGAAGTTGCCTCTGCATTTATAGATACAGATACAGTTACGAAATGAGGTTTCTTCTGCCTCTTCTTAAACCATTAAATACTTTAAACGCTAATAAATAAATTCTCAATAAATTAAATAATTAAAAAAACATAATTAAAGTAATGTCATTGCTGGGTATCCCATAGTCGTCGTCTCTTTGTAGCTCTTTGTAGGCAAAGCTTTGGCAGATATAAGCACGGATAGCGGATGCAGATGCAAAGGGGTGCGAGGATTGGAAGGAGGAAGTATCTCATCGATTTTGTTTTTTTTTTTGGTACAGATACAAAGTCAGAGTCGGAGGAGGACTCTCCAATTCGGGCTGATGTTGAGCGTTGGACGTTGGAATGCGTGGCACGAGACAGAGACGCCTGTCACGTGACAGGCGGACATGTATCTGCATCTGTGCATCGGCATCTGTATCTGTGACGATGCCGCCGCAGTATCTGTATCTGTATCTGCATCGGTATCTGTGCCGCTGCCGCTGCAGCGAGAAGTCCATGAAATGGCGGATTCACCAGATACACAGGCAGCAGGCACAGGCACAGCCCCTGACACTGGCACTGCACTTTATCTTTATCTGCCGAAGCTGTAAATATCCGCGAGATTTACAACGCGACTTCGTGCGAATCGGTATCGGTATCGGTTTCGGTATCAACCTCGGACTCGGACTCGGCTTCGGTGTGGGTATTGCCCCAAATGGCAGCTGGTCACTGAGCGAAGCCATTCGACACAAAAGACATTCGCTAAACGCATCCGTTGCGGCTAATTCCAGAGATTCGGGCAACGAGTCGCTCCCCAAGGAGCCAGCGACTGCAATCCGCCGGATGCAGTTACACAGCTACAACTATAGATACAGATACAGATGCAGAAACTACATACAGCCACAGATACACAGGAACAGATACATCCACAGCCGAGCTCTGTCGTGCTCCACTTGTGCCCATTGTTGCCGCTCCGCCTGTCACCGTAACTCACAATTGAATTGTTCCTTTGTTCTGTCCGCGATCGGACGATCTGGCTCTGAAACCTCCTCGATCCTCCTCGGCTCCAGCTCCATCTTCAGCTCCATCTTCAGCTCCATCTTAAGCTCCATCTTAAGCTCCATCTTCAGCTCCAGCTTCAGCTCCAGCTTCAGCTCCATCTTCAGCTCCATTCTCAGCCCCATCTCCATCTCCGCTTCCGAATTTCGCATAATTGGCTCGCCGCTCGCCGCTCTTGACTTTGTAGTTGACCGCCAGACCGAGCGTCGCCGCGGAGGAGATCCCAGATAGGATCAAGAGCAGCTGGAGCGGCAGGAGCAGGAGCAACCACTGCATCCGCTATGCTCGTCCCGCCGGATATGATGGCCGCCCAGACGCGGATGATCTACCAAATGAATCGATATTGCGCCGAACGCGTCCAGGCCCGCATGTTCAAGACGGCGACGGCCATTCGCGAGATCTGCAAGATCGTCCAGGACATTCTCAAGGAGGTGGAGCTGCAGGAGCCGCGCTTTATCTCCAGCCTGGTGGAGTGCAATGGCAGGTGAGGTGGAAACTTTGAACTAAGTAAAAACATATTTGCTTTCTTTAGTTCCTGTTTGTATTTTATGTTTATTAAACTTTAGCAGAATGTTGATTAATTCATCACTTACTACACTACATACAAGTAAATACTCCCAAGAACTCCCATGAAAGTCACCTTCGCTTGGGCTTAATTGGGGGAATCCCCCTGTGGGCATGACTTGACACTTAACAGACACTGACGCTGCACTTTTGCCTGCAATGATCCCACTGGACTCGAGTGGAGGGTGGAGTGGTGACTGGTGGAGTAGCGATGACAGTCATCCGGCACTGGAATTACGCAGAAACCAATAAGAAAGAGAGAGCTGGGATTTTTCCCTGTTTTACCAATGACATTTCCACTATAGAAAGATCCTTGTTCAAACCTCTTAACCCTAACTCACACTCTCTTCCCAACAGATTCGAGGGCGTGGAGGTCATCTCCCCCAATGAGTTCGAGATCGTGCTCTATCTCAACCAGATGGGCGTCTTCAACTTCGTGGACGATGGCACCTTGCCGGGCTGCGCTGTCCTCAAGCTCAGCGACGGCCGGAAGCGCTCCATGTCCCTTTGGGTGGAGTTCATCACGGCCAGCGGTTACTTGTCCTCGCGCAAGATTCGCGCCCGCTTTCAGACCCTGGTGGCGCAGGCCTGCGACAAGAGTGTCTACCGGGACATGGTCAAGATGATTGGCGACACCACCGAGGTGAAGCTGCGCATTCGGGAACGCTTCATCGTCCAGATCACGCCCGCCTTCAAGTGCTCCGGCATCTGGCCCCGGTCCGCCGCCCATTGGCCAGTGCCGCACCTGCCCTGGCCGCATCCCAATATCGTGGCGGAGGTCAAGACCGAGGGATTCGATTTGCTCTCCAAGGAGAGCATCCTCATGCAGAACAAGAGCAACAACAACGGCGGCGGCAGCAGCAGCAGCGGGAGCAGCAATGCCGCCAGCATGGAGGGCGATGCCTGGGTGCTGAGCTTCTTCGAGGCGGAGAATCGCCTGCTCCAAGGTGGGTCTTTGGGTTGGGAGGGAACTGAGAGAATGCAGTATAGATAGCAGAGGTGTATATCCTTTCAGGTGGCTGTCGCCGTCGCTGCCTGAGCATGCTGAAGACGCTGCGGGACAAGCACCTGGAGCTGCCCGGGAATCCCATCAGCGCCTATCACCTCAAGAACCTGCTGCTGTACGAGTGCGAGAAGCATCCGCGGGACTTTGAGTGGGACGAGAGCTGTGTGGCGGACAGGATCAATGGCATCTTCCTGCAGCTGATCTCCTGCCTGCAGTACCGCCGCTGTCCGCACTACTTCCTGCCCGGCCTGGACATGTTCAAGGGCAAGTCGCCCTCGGCCTTGGAGCAGGCGGCCAAGCAGGTGTGGCGCCTCACGCGGGAGCTGCTCACCAATGCCAATGCCTTCGAGAAGCTCTAAGTGGGGAGCAAGAGAGGAAGAGAGGAAGGAGGAAGTAGGGAGCTAGGAAGGAGTTAGAAAGGAGCTAGGCAGGAGAAAGGATGGAGAAAGGAGGATGAAAGGAAGGAGCAAGGAAGGAGCAAAGAAGGAGAAAAGAAGGAGCTAGAAAGGAGCTAGGAAGGAGCTAGAATGGAGCTAGGAAGGAGCAAGGAAGGAGCAAGTAAAGGGCAAGGAAGGAACGGGCTAGGAAACTTCTGGGTCGTTTTAATAGTTGGTTTTTAGAAAGGATATTATGGTTTTAAGCCCAGAAATCTATAAATTCCATCAACTTTAGGAATACACACATAACTTGGCCCCAAAATCGATCCATTTCCGGCTGCGGGGGAGTGTCTGGCGCCGAGTCCTTTGGCGGCCATTTTGTGGCTTGTCTAAGAGAAGGAGCGACAGAGAGAGAGAGTTAGAGAGAGCCAATGCCTCGTGTGCGTGTGTGAGTGCTTTGTGTGTTTGTTTTTGCCAAAGTGTTAATGCCGAGATGCGAGATAAGGACACTCCCCATATGACTCGACTCCGCTCCTGCCCTGCTCTGTCCTGTCCTGTCCTCTCCTGCCCATCCGAGCATTATGGCTAAGCCCTCGAATATTGTTTTTAATAACGCACGAGCATCCTTTGTCCGGAAACAATGGAACAATTTCAAGGGTCCCGGGGAAAGGCGAAATGAAAAGGGAAAAGAGCATTTGGCCAAAGCCAGGCGGCTCCTTTTACACAAGGACCTGGAGCGGCCTCTCGACGTATACGATTGTTTCACAGCTCGCAGATCCTAGATCAAAGCCGAGGCGGGAAACACAAACGCAAAAAAATATATAAATAAAATACAAGGATATGTGGAAGGGAGGCAGGGAGACTCCATTGAGCGTTTTAAGTCCAACTTAACATTGTTTTTTTGATACTTACCATATGTACGAGTATATACTTATCAATCTGTACACATTTGTGTATCTGTCGGTGTCTATTATGCGAGGCCTCACATTTACCGCGATTACTCACAGTTGGCTTAAGTGCAACATCATCCTGGGTTGCCCCAGGGAAGTGTGTTTGGAATTTTAAATAAAATAATAGGAGGGATAATAATAAAAGTAATAACAATGAAATCAGTAATAATATCAAGCGGAATGAGCTGAGTAATAATAATAAGAAGTGCTTGTAATTATAATTAAAAATTATTAAATAAAATTCAAGAAAAGCCAAAGGCAATCCATGTTTTTCAAGGCTATATTTGTCCATAAATTAGCCCCAATTAAATAGGGAAACACTTGAGACGCCTTTAGAGAACACCTTTAATTAGTTCATCTCCAGTTTCGTCTTAGGAATTAATGTTAAATGCAGGCTAAATCGCAGCTGAAGAAGAGTCGAGGTTGCAGCTCGCTCATTAGTCCTTCCGGCGGCTGACTTAATGTTATGATTATTGGCAGCGCAGATACAGATATCTGTATCCCCGAATCGGAACGAGTATCTGCACTTTGGCAACGTCCAATAAGTATCTGCATCTGCATCTGTCTCTGTCTCCGTGTATCCTGTGGCTGTATCTTCCATTGGAGCTCTGCTGCAGTGGAGCCACGGAGCCAGCTTCGATGGAGCGATGGGAAGATGCAGCTGCAGCGGCAGCCACGACAACTGAACATCACTTTTATTACCCTTATTTATGGTTATGTGGGATCCAGTGGGATCCAGACCGAGTCAAGCAGCCCTCCTCCTGGCTGCTTTGTTCTGCGGTTCCTTTGTCTCCCGGTCGCTTTTATTTGTATTTATTCCGTACCATTTCGCTTCATGATTCGTGTTTCATGTCTTTCATTTTTTGCGTAACGAAAACTTTCAGCGAAATGTAATCGATATTTTCTTCTGTGGCAGCACAAAAGGTGTGTGTGGCAGAGGGAGGGAGGGAGGGAAGTAATCAGCGTCAGCACAAAGGGCACCGAGATAACAAATTATGCCGAGGCACGCAGGGATCAGGTTACCTACCCACCCACCCACTCATCCCATCCCATCCCATCCCATCCCTGGTGGGAAAAGCATCATCAGGTGACCTGGTCCAGCTCTCACTCCCCTCACACTCTGGTAAGGACACGTGGCCGAGCCGGAGCCGGAGCCGGAGCCCATGTGCCTGCTAGTAGCCGCGCATCGATAAGGCACGATTCCCATTTCGCCTGACAAATGGCATTTGGAATGCAATTGGGGGAAGCAGCAGGAACCAGGAAGCAGGAACCAGCAACCAGGAGCCACTACCCGGATCCATGACACACACAACACACAACACCTGCCCCCGTTCCCAGCTCCATAACCAATTCCAGCTCCTGTCACAAGCCACAGAAAACTGTCATCTGTTTTTCGGCTGCCGCATTGTTCGTCCTTTGAGTTGAGCCTTCTCCTACGCCGATATCCTGCACAGGTCGGGGCATGCTCGACCCAGGCTACAGGAGGCAGGACACACATAACCACAAAATACAGCCAGGATATGCCAAGTGCGAGAGAGAGAGAGAGCGAGCCTCTGCCCAAGGAGACTTTGATGTTTTGGGTTTTTCCCTGTTGACATTTATGCGCACCCTCCCTCTGGCTGCTCCTGCTCCTGGCTCCTGCTCCTGACTCCCAGCCACTGCTGCCACGCCTCGGGGCGTTGCATGGGCGGTGACAAGAGGCTTACGTGAGCGTCCTGCGTCCTGGCATTTCTTTGTTTTAATTGTTTACTAATGATATTTAAATTAGTGCTCTAAATGACCGCGGGCGGTTCCTTCTCACATAACCCATTATCCATTATCCATTATCCATTATACTTGCTGCCTTTGTTTTGGTTTCTTGTTTGTTGTTTGCTTTCTGACATTTCATTTGTGTGGAGAGGGTTGACAAGCTCTAGCTGCAGGGGGTTCAAAATGAGTCCAATGTAAGCCATTTTAGGCATCAATTCAAGCTTAATGCTCTGCAAAATGAAGTTTAATAAATTCCTGAAAATATTTTCCAATTACTTCTTTGGCTCTTTAATTTTCTTACCAAGAAACCTCAAAGAAGCCTTAGCTTTTTACACATTTTCCGGCTCCCCTTTCATCTCATTGAAACTGCCACTCTTTCCTGTGCGTAATTATGTCGTCATTATCAAAAACACGTGGTGCAATTTAACAACATGACAAAAGGAGCAGACACTCGACGTCCTCCAGCCTCTGCCATCCATCGCCAGCACACGCCACAAATTATGAATATCTGGAAAATGCACAAGATGAATGGCACAGGAAAATATGCCCGAGCGGGATGGCTAGAGTGGGAAATTAGTTTTCCACGCATCGCCAGCAAACACAATGGAGCAATGAAAAAGCGGGGCCAGGCGACGGCGGCACCTACACGTGATAATTTAGAGCAGATTGTCGCCTCAGCGGGAAAGCGGGAAAATGGGGGGAAGTGGCCGTCAGTGCTGACGGAGGAAGCCAGAAAAAATGGGAATATATTTGTATAATATTTGATTTTATTTACTTTACGATTCGATTCCCATCTGAACTGTTTGTTTATTCAAAACCCTAAAACCTTTTTGAAAAGTTCATTACATCATTTTGTACATAAATCAATTTGAAACCTTAGTAAGAAAGTAATTTATAGATTTACAAAATATGTAAAAAGATAGTCTGCTATTCGCAAGATATGGCAGAAGCGCCCAACACTATCGCTTGTCTAGGCTTCCCGGGGCAGAGCGATGCCATCGGGGGGAACACTTTAGATCCATCGTATTTTTGGATGGACATTTGCATTCAATTACGGCAGCTGTGAGCCGGCCCTGATTTATATTTATGCACGCGTCTCTGACGGCCCATAAAGGAAACCCCAAAATGCGCCACAGCGTCAGCGGGGAGGGTTTCTTCCATTGGGCAAAAGGGGGAATCCCCAGCCCCCAGAAAGAGTTGAGAGAGTTGCCTGCCTGCGCTCAATCATAATTATGTGATTTGTTTGCGACGCCGGCGCGGGCGACTAATTAAACGGAGGAGTGACAGAGCGAGTGGGTGGGTGTGGATGCATCCTATCCCATCCTTAGTTTCCATGCCCGGAGACCTGGAAAGGGTGAAGTCTGTTGACGTATTGCCGCTGATGTCGCCCGCTGGAATTATGACATTTTGATTTGAGCCCCATTTGATGTCCCTCAGCCGGCGCTCCCCAGCTCCCTGATTTATGTCCAGCAAGGAAAAGCTTAGCCCGGAGGATGGGGAGAAGGAAGAGGAACTGGAGGCAGGGGAACTAATTGAGAGGCGGAGGACTGGGAGCACTCAAAAGTGGGAGGCACTTAGCTACCTTACACCCCTTTCCCTCAAGAAGTGACACTGCAACGGGAACGGGAACGGCATTCGGTGGCAACTGGGATCAAGAGTTCGCTGTGGATCGAGAGGAGAGTTATCCCAAATCCCAAATCGATTAACATTATTAATGAATGCATATCATGGGAATAAGTGGGAGCCGCGAGAGAGCCAAAACACGAAAAGGTTTTCAAACAATTTCGATTCCCAGAATCGAAACCGAAACGAAACGAAACGAAATCAACTCCGGCGAAACATTGTCAACATGATCATCAGCTGTCTCGCTTTCTCGCGCTAGCCCCGTCCCTGTCTCTGTCAACATATTTATGGGCCAGCATTGGAGCCCGATTGAGGTTGACTTTGAGGTCGGGCCTGGGGCGGGGATACACTGCGAAAAACAAAAGGAAGGGTGCACATCTACAGAGATGTGGCTTAATATAATATTTTTCGATATTTTTGTATGCCAAAATCGATTTAAATCGTCGAATATTGATGGGGTTTCTTCACAAAACAAATAATTTATATATTTCAGTCTTCTGACTCAAAGATGAGGTCCATTCAAAAGATTAATGTATATTTTCAAAGCTAAAATCTTTTTGCTATCGATAAGTTTCAATGTATTTCGACGCATAAACCTAGAATTTGGAAATATGTTCGATATTTTCAATGTTTTTGTGTGCAAAAATCGATTAAAATAATATCTTTATTTTCCCTTTACCTCGATCATCTTTAATTTGTAAAGTCTGGATCAAATATTCTTCCAGTGCTCTGGGGGACTGGGGAGCATTGGAATGTCCAAATGTTCGATCATAAAACAAAGACCCAGAGCCACAGAAACAGAAACAGTCCGAGAAGTAAGAGTGAGAGAAACAGAACCTGAAGCAGGGACGGGGAACCGAGAACCGCGGACTGAGAACTGAGCACTGAGAAAATGAGACAACGGCCGGCGAGCCGGCGAGCGAACGAGGTTGAAAACGACGTCGAATCAATGCAGATAATATCAATTATATGTAAAAGATACACATGCATGCGATAGATACATTTGCCCCGATAAGCATTTAAAATATTAACATCCACAACGGGCTGGGGGCTCCGTGTCGCCGCGTCTCCGTGGAATGCCTCCGCCTCGCTGCGACTCGCTGCTCCAACCCGATGTCGTTCCGTGTTTGTGTTTATAATTCATTAGAATCCACAGCTGATTTGAGTTATGGCCGGCAGATCCGATCTCGGGGGACACCGTATATCTACATACATATATTCATGCTTTTACGCGCTGCAACTTTTCATCACAATTAAGTGCCGACAGACTCGGCAACTACAATTCCCATTTTAAAGGTAAACAACTAAAGCCAAAAAAAGGATAAGGTATAAATTGCAATCGAGGCTTAGCGAATGAAATCCATATTTTTTTTATTAAAATCTATATTTTTCGATATTTTTTATAATGGAATTATTTGTTGGACAAATCAAAGCCAAAAATAGTCATAGCTAAGCCAAAAACTACTAAATTTCCATTTGGAAAGCATTCCTGTGCTAGTTTCTTTGGCCTTTATTAATCAGCATTAATAATCAGTATTAATAAATACAATAAAATATTTATTTTTTGAAATTTTGAAAATGTTGCAAAAATTGTATAACCGTATTTTTGCAATATTTGTCACAACTTTATGCAGAATTTTATTGCGTATAAGAACATTTATGACATTTGGCTACAATTAGCTTTTTGAGTTAAAAAATGGAATGATCAATGGAATGATCGAAAAATTAAACCATAATA
Source organism: Drosophila bocqueti (assembly GCA_018151655.1). Lineage (NCBI taxonomy): Eukaryota > Metazoa > Arthropoda > Insecta > Diptera > Drosophilidae > Drosophila > Drosophila bocqueti. Next base: position 779,599 of record JAECXF010000004.1, read on the forward strand.
ACATTAATCACATCAGTTTATTTTTATTCACATTGAAAAATGCTACCATACTAACTATACTATTTCAATTTGTTTAGATGCTTCAAATAAATAACAAAAATAATTAAAATGCATTGATAATACCACAATTATAGAACGTACCATAAATAAAACACGAACTGTTCCTACGGCAGCTATAAATCTGCTATAAACACATACCACAAAATCCGGAGCAGTGGCGGGGCAGTAGGTAACTAATCCAGGAATTTAATTGAAATTTCCGCCAAGAGCAAGCAGTCGAAGCGGTTCAAGTTCCTGCTATGCCGGTCTGGCAGCCCTCGGCAGCTGGCTTTTGCCTCGGCTGTGGTAGCAGTTTCTTGCTATAAAACTGCTTCCCTTAACTGTTCCCAATTCTGCTTTAAAAAACCAGAGGAACCTGTTTTGTAATCGATAATCCACGATGGACCTTACTTAAATTTGTAATCAGTTTATATACCGTCGTTATCAGAATATTTTATAAGAATAATAATATTCAATAATTTTAATAAAAATTTATATCAGATCAAGGTGTAGCTTATATTTAAGTAATAATGGGTTACAATAAATATATTTAAACGGATAAAATTATGAAAAAGTTTTTGAAGGTGGATTTGGTAGTAAAATTATATAGATAAATAATTTGATTTTAGCTCTAAAATATGTACACATCGCCCGTCGCTCTTATTATTAAGGTAAGATAAGTCGTAACATAGTAGATGTACTGGAAAGTGTATCTAGAATGACAATTTAAAGCTTATTAAGTAAAGCATTTCATTTACATTGAAAAGATTTTTGTGCAAATCAATATAAATTGATTAGATTTTATTTATTAATTATTAGTATTATTTTTAAATTATTAGAAATAACTATAAATTATAAAGTTTTAGTATTGTTTAAAGAAAAAATAATTTTAATAATAGTTTATTAGTATTGTAAAAGAAAATTGAAATAAATTGAAAAATTTTTATTTAAAAAGAAAATTTAATTTATTGTACCTTGTGTATCAGCGTTTATTAAATAAAAAATAAATATTTATTTTTCTCGATTTTAAAAGAGTTAATATAATATTTAAGTTAATGTAGTAAAATTATTTAAAATATTATATTAGAAATGAAATGTTATTCGTTTTTAAAGGTATCTAGTTTTTTAAGAAATAAATTTAATTTAGAAATTATAAATTTATTTAATTGATTAATTAATTAAATAATTTATGATTTTAATATTTTATGGGATAAGCTATAAAATAAATTTTTAAAAATAATAAATAAATTTAATAAATATATGCTTAGAATTAGCAATTATTAAAAAATGTGTTATAATTTATTTTATAAATTATATTATTTATTAAAATTTTAAATATTTATTAAAATATTAATTTTAATTTTTAAAATTAAGTAATAATGATACAATTAGTATATTTATATTGTTAAAATAATTATAAATGAAAAGTTTAAATAAAGAATTCGGCAAAAATAATGTTCGCCTGTTTAACAAAAACATGTCTTTTTGAATTAAATATAAAGTCTAACCTGCCCACTGATAATTTTTAAATGGCCGCAGTATTTTGACTGTGCAAAGGTAGCATAATCATTAGTCTTTTAATTGAAGGCTGGAATGAATGGTTGGATGAAATATTAACTGTTTCATTTAAAATTAAAATAGAATTTTATTTTTTAGTCAAAAAGCTAAAATAAGAAAGAAAAAACCAATCCATACTGAAATCGGTTGAGTTTTGGCCAAGTTATGATCAAAAAACCATTTAAATGCAGAAATGTTCGCCTGGAAAAACCAAGAAGAAGAAACCAAGCCCGAGAGAATTCGGTTGCGTTTAAGCCGAGTTATGCTCAAAAAACCATTTTCTTCAATCTCGACTTTGTCAGTGCAAAATTAACAATTTTCGGTCTGGGGTAACAGGCGAACAGAAGGCAGCAGATGGAGGATGCACTTTTGCTTTTTATTGGCGCCCCCTGGCGGAATTTTGCTGAAGCTGTGGAGTTATTGGCGCCCCCTGGCGGAATTTGTGCCAACTTTTGCTTTTTTATTGGCGCCCCCCTGGCGGAATTTTGCTGAAGCTGTGGGAGTTATTGGCGCCCCCTGGCGGAATTTGTGCCAACTTTTGCTTTTTAGTGGCGCCCCCTGGCGGAATTTGTGCCAACTTTTGCTTTTTAGTGGCGCCCCCTGACGGAATTTGTGCCAACTTTTGCTTTTTATTAACGCCCCCTGGCGGAATTTTGCTGAAGCTGTGGGAGTTATTGGCGCCCCCTGGCGGAATTTGTGCCAACTTTTGCTTTTTATTGGCGCCCCCTGGCGGAATTTTGCTGAAGCTGTGGGAGTTATTGGCGCCCCCTGGCGGAATTTGTGCCAACTTTTGCTTTTTAGTGGCGCCCCCTGGCGGAATTTGTGCCAACTTTTGCTTTTTATTGGCGCCCCCTGGCGGAATTTTGCTGAAGCTGTGGGAGTTATTGGCGCCCCCTGGCGGAATTTGTGCCAACTTTTGCTTTTTATTGGCGCCCCCTGGCGGAATTTTGCTGAAGTTGTGGGAGCCCGAGTTGAGTTTTGGCCAGTTCGCAGTACAAATCCGTCGGTCGCCCAATCTGAAATACCAGGCGAACAGAAGGCAGCAGATGGTGGATGCACTTTTGCTTTTTATTGGCGCCCCCTGGCGGAATTTTGCTGAAGCTGTGGGAGTTATTGGCGCTCCTGGCGGAATTTTGCTGAAGCTGTGGGAGTTATTGGCGCCCCCTGGCGGAATTTGTGCCAACTTTTGCTTTTTATTGGCGCCCCCTGGCGGAATTTTGCTGAAGTTGTGGGAGCCCGAGTTGAGTTTTGGCCAGTTCGCAGTACAAATCCGTCGGTCGCCCAATCTGAAATACCAGGCGAACAGAAGGCAGCAGATGGTGGATGCACTTTTGCTTTTTATTGGCGCCCCCTGGCGGAATTTTGCTGAAGCTGTGGAGTTATTGGCGCTCCTGGCGGAATTTTGCTGAAGCTGTGGGAGTTATTGGCGCCCTGGCGGAATTGTGCCAACTTTTGCTTTTTATTGGCGCCCCTGGCGGAATTTTGCTGAAGTTGTGGGAGCCCGAGTTGAGTTTTGGCCAGTTCGCAGTACAAATCCGTCGGTCGCCCAATCTGAAATACCAGGCGAACAGAAGGCAGCAGATGGTGGATGCACTTTTGCTTTTTATTGGCGCCCCCTGGCGGAATTTTGCTGAAGCTGTGGGAGTTATTGGCGCTCCTGGCGGAATTTTGCTGAAGCTGTGGAGCCTTTCAAAAGCTTTCAAAAGTTGTTCAAATTGGTTTGAAACCTGGCTAAAACTTGAGAAAGCTCTGAAGCTTTTTGAAAGCTCCCACAACTTCACCAAAAATTCCGCCAGGGGGCGCCAATAACTCCCACAGCTTCATCAAAATTCCGCCAGGGGGCGCCAATAAAAAGCAAAAGTGCATCCACCATCTGCTGCCTTCTGTTCGCCTGGTATTTCAGATTGGGCGACCGACGGATTTGTACTGCGAACTGGCCAAAACTCAACTCGGGCTCCCACAACTTCAGCAAAATTCCGCCAGGGGGCGCCAATAAAAAGCAAAAGTTGCCACAAATTCCGCCAGGGGGCGCCAATAACTCCCACAGCTTCATCAAAATTCCGCCAGGGGGCGCCAATAAAAAGCAAAAGTGCATCCACCATCTGCTGCCTTCTGTTCGCCTGGTATTTCAGATTGGGCGACCGACGGATTTGTACTGCGAACTGGCCAAAACTCAACTCGGGCTCCCACAACTTCAGCAAAATTCCGCCAGGGGGCGCCAATAAAAAGCAAAAGTTGGCACAAATTCCGCCAGGGGGCGCCAATAACTCCCACAGCTTCAGCAAAATTCCGCCAGGAGCGCCAATAACTCCCACAGCTTCAGCAAAATTCCGCCAGGGGGCGCCAATAAAAAGCAAAAGTGCATCCACCATCTGCTGCCTTCTGTTCGCCTGGTATTTCAGATTGGGCGACCGACGGATTTGTACTGCGAACTGGCCAAAACTCAACTCGGGCTCCCACAACTTCAGCAAAATTCCGCCAGGGGGCGCCAATAAAAAGCAAAAGTTGGCACAAACCCGCCAGGGGGCGCCAATAACTCCCACAGCTTCAGCAAAATTCCGCCAGGAGCGCCAATAACTCCCACAGCTTCAGCAAAATTCCGCCAGGGGGCGCCAATAAAAAGCAAAAGTGCATCCACCATCTGCTGCCTTCTGTTCGCCTGGTATTTCAGATTGGGCGACCGACGGATTTGTACTGCGAACTGGCCAAAACTCAACTCGGGCTCCCACAACTTCAGCAAAATTCCGCCAGGGGGCGCCAATAAAAAGCAAAAGTTGGCACAAATTCCGCCAGGGGGCGCTAATAACTCCCACAGCTTCAGCAAAATTCCGCCAGGAGCGCCAATAACTCCCACAGCTTCAGCAAAATTCCGCCAGGGGGCGCCAATAAAAAGCAAAAGTGCATCCACCATCTGCTGCCTTCTGTTCGCCTGGTATTTCAGATTGGGCGACCGACGGATTTGTACTGCGAACTGGCCAAAACTCAACTCGGGCTCCCACAACTTCAGCAAAATTCCGCCAGGGGGGCGCCAATAAAAAGCAAAAGTTGGCACAAATTCCGCCAGGGGGCGCCAATAACTCCCACAGCTTCAGCAAAATTCCGCCAGGAGCGCCAATAACTCCCACAGCTTCAGCAAAATTCCGCCAGGGGGCGCCAATAAAAAGCAAAAGTGCATCCACCATCTGCTGCCTTCTGTTCGCCTGGTATTTCAGATTGGGCGACCGACGGATTTGTACTGCGAACTGGCCAAAACTCAACTCGGGCCCCACAACTTCAGCAAAATTCCGCCAGGGGGCGCCAATAAAAAGCAAAAGTTGGCACAAATTCCGCCAGGGGGCGCCAATAACTCCCACAGCTTCAGCAAAATTCCGCCAGGGGGCGCCAATAAAAAGCAAAAGTTGACACAAATTCCGCCAGGGGGCGCCAATAGCTCCCACAGCTTCAGCAAAATTCCGCCAGGAGCGCCAATAACTCCCACAGCTTCAGCAAAATTCCGCCAGGGGGCGCCAATAAAAAGCAAAAGTGCATCCACCATCTGCTGCCTTCTGTTCGCCTGGTATTTCAGATTGGGCGACCGACGGATTTGTACTGCGAACTGGCCAAAACTCAACTCGGGCTCCCACAACTTCAGCAAAATTCCGCCAGGGGGCGCCACTAAAAAGCAAAAGTTGGCACAAATTCCGCCAGGGGGCGCCAATAACTCCCACAGCTTCAGCAAATTGGCGCCAGGGGGCGCCAATAAAAAGCAAAAGTTGACACAAATTCCGCCAGGGGGCGCCAATAGCTCCCACAGCTTCAGCAAATTGGCGCCAGGGGGCGCCAATAAAAAGCAAAAGTTGGCACAAATTCCGACAGGGGGCGCCAATAAATTATTATTAAAAACAATTACGATGTTTTCTAGCGGTTGTGACTTGTGTTTTTTTAATGATTTATTGATCAAAAAACCTTTTCAGTATGCATTCTGTTATTATTAACGTGACAATAAAACTATCGAAGAACTTGAAGTAGTTTGTTTTATTTCATTTTAAGGCTACATCAATGGAACTACAAACTAGAAATACATTTTAGATGCTTGCAAAAAAAATAGTACATAACACAAATAAATAACGGTGTTGGGGATGCATTAAAAACAATACTATACATAAAATACAAATTGTTCCTGCCGCAGGGTAAGGCTGCTATAAGCACAACCGTGATTGGGAACAGTTGAGGCAAGCAGTGTTATAGCAAGAAACTGCTACCAGCTGCTGAGGGCTGCCAGACCGGCAAAGCAGGAACTTGAACCGCTTCGACTGCTTGCTCTTGGCGGGAATTTCAAAAAATCTTAAACTAAAGCGAATTAAATTCCTGGATTAGCTACCTACTGCGACCAACTAGCGTGTGATTAAGCAGCTACTAACTCCTAACTCGATTAGTCAAAGTGGATAATTAGCGGAAAATGGTAATTAGGTATTTAGATTAGCAAAAAAAAAATCTAAAACGAAAACTAGATGAATTCTAATCCCTGCAGTAACTGGAGCGCAGGACATTCTCGGCGCCCGCCAGAATGGCGCCCTCGTGCTGCGGACAGAGCTTCAGGTAGAGCTCGCTGGACTCCATTGCCTCGATCAGCACGTACTCGAGGTAGATGCGCGGCGAGGAGAGGATGCGCCAGGTGAGCGGATTCAGGATGCTCGTCGGATACTCCCAGTTCACGGTGGCGTACTCCGGCTCCCGCACATCCCGTCCCGCCACCAGAGCCTTGTACTCGTAGCCCGGCTCGAAGTACATGGCCTTCGGCGAGAATCGCATCAGTTCCGTGGACGAGGCGGCGTCCGCGCGCTTGCCGATCGCATTGCCGCTCTGCTTGCCGTGCAGCTGGACGGAGAGAATGCCCACCTCGCCGCCGTGCAGGGTGCTCTCGTCGTGGCCGGACACGCGCACCGTGATCCTGTAGTGCACCCGGCAGAAGGGCGCCCGGTCACCGGTGGTCAGGTAGAAGACGCCTGGCGAATCGCCCTGCCGCAGCTGGCCGAGATCCACCTGCTCCTGGTAGTCCTCCTGGCTGTGGTAGCCCATGCGCAGGCAGGTGTGGCCCGGCTCCTCGCAGCTGGTGCACTTGGTGTCCTTGAAGCTCTGCGCCGCAGGAGAGAAATACGAAATACGAAAATAAATACTGCCTGCCTGCTGCTGGATCAGGTGTAGTCACTCACCTCAAAGGAATCGCAGGTGATGCCCAGGAAGGGGCACTTGGAGCCGATGCTCTCCGTGAAATACTGCTGGCTCCGGATGTGGTTGCAGCCGAGGAACTCCTGCATGGTCAGGAAGAGGGTCTTCTTCTTGACCACGTCCTGGAACTTCTTGTTGCAGCCGGGATTGTCGAAGCCGCCGTTGGGGAAGAAGTCCACATGCCCCAGCCGCATATTGATGCCCAGGCCGCCCTTCATCAGCGGATTGGCATCGGTGTGCACCACGTCCACGAAGTGGGCGTCCGTCTTGTCCAGCCGCACGATGGGATCGGTGTCGGTGAAGAGCGGCGCGGCCGGATCCAGGCCCGTTATTCTGGCCGCCATCAGGCCAAAGTCCCGCTGCAGGTGATAGCCCGCATAGCCGGACAAATGGGCGCCAAGGGAGTGGCCAATAATGTGCACGTTGTCCAGATTGGGCAGCCGCAGCTCCTCGTACAGCATGTGAACCACATGCGCCGTGATGGCGCCCACCAGCCGGATATTGGCCACCGCCTGGACATACGGCGGACTGGCGCCGCCGCCCCAATCGATGAGCACGGCGCAGGCACTGCCCTCCGGCTCGTGGGCGAGCAGTGCCTTGGCCATGTCCCACATCCAGGGTATCTCGCCCGACTCCAGGTAGCCGTGGACCAGCAGGAAGATCTTGCCGCGCGGATCGATGCCCATGCCCTGGACGCTGTCCGGATCGTTGAGGTCCAGGTACTTGGGCTGGTCCAGCTGGTGGCGCAGGTGCAGCGTGAAGTGCGGCTCGATCTCCGAGGGCTTCTGGGGATGGACGTTGATCGAGCGGGTGACCGTGTTCCAGGGCCCGTTCAGGGGGAAGCAGCCGTAGACGCCGAAGCACTTGACCTCGTTGATATCTAGAGGGGGATTTTGAGATTGGGAGTGAAGCGAAGAAGAGGAATTAGCTTGTTTAATTCTCTTGAAAACTGATCAAATCATTGCCCCAAAGCCCCAAAAAGAACCTAGAAACCTGGCAACCTGGCAACCTGGCAACCTCTCTTATAAAATACCCACAACTATCCATTATGTTTAATTTCATTAATTAATTATGCATTTGAAACGAGAAACATGTCAGTTAGAACCGTTTTGGTCTGCTTATCAGTTTAGTCAACTGGAAAATCTTCAATAACAAGCATAGAAATCATAATTGAATCACATTCTGAAGGGTTTTCGGTCAGTTTTTGGCCACACACACACACACAGCTGAGGGCCATTAGGGGCTCCAGTGAGCCGTGAAGACCGCCAGAAGGCTCCCTTTGCTGGCCACCGGAGCATGGATGCCAGTGGCCAGTGACGTCTCCTTCTCGATTTCTAAAAAACATATTTTTTATCGTGCTCCGCTGGCTCTCGGTGGCATCTGCCTTCGCCTTCCGTTTGCATCGGAAGTTTTCGATTAGATAGGCGGCCCTGTGGATATAGCGACATATCCATATCACAAATCGCCATATTATGGCATTTGCGATACCGGACGAGGCACGTCATTGCCCCCGGGACCCTGATTTCCAAACCAAATCGAAAAGCTGTAGACCACCTGTTACACAGGGGGAAATGCGCAGCTTGTCTTTGGGAAAATGCCTCAAAGGCAACTTCAGATATTAATTTTGAACATTAAAAGCATTTCTAAATGTATATTAATAAAATGTAACGTCAACGGGTATTTTTAAAGGGGAAATATATATGTTTTCCCAGCTAAATTTCATATTTAATAGTTTTCTATATTTTTTTCTTGTCAGAGCAGAGCTTTCCCTGGCCAAAGAATGACCCAAAAGTGGCCCAAAAGTAGCCCCAAAAAAGGCCCAAAAACTGTTTGCTTGAAACACACACTCAGAGAGAGCGAAACCACTTAGACATGAGAGCTGAAGAAGCCCCAAAATGGCTCTTAACTGGGCCCAAAACGCACACAGCTGCGCTCAAAATAATAGCAGCCAGCCAAGCGCAAAATTTGGTTATTAGTCTTAAAACTAAGGTTTATAAATGACTTGAGAAATTGGCTTTTTAAAAGAATTATTCGACAGTTTTTATTCATATTTAGACTTGAGTAAACAGCAAGGGAAATTATTTTAGGCATTTATTAAAGAAACTAAAGAACACTCTTAAATATTTGTAAATATTTTGTATTTTATTGGTCAACAGATAAATTCGTAGTTAAAGCTGAACATAAACAAGAAGGCTTGACAGTTGAAATAACTAGAGGTTCACAGCTGCAACTACTGTATACGTTTTTCTATGATTCCTATTTGATTTATATCCCCATGATTTATTGCCAAAGTTAAAATGTAGAGTAAAGTCTGGAATAACTGAAAATCGAATAGAATTTTGCCTTTATATTTTCCAGATTTAGTTTGGCTTTATTTTTGAAGTTCAAAAATGAGTCTAGGATAACTGGAAGCATCTAGATAAATGGTTGAATCACCTTCTCTAATTTTTGATCCCAGAGCTTTTTATAATTATAAACCTATTATTTATTTACCCATTTATGTACTGCATTTATTTTAATTTGCAGAATATATTTAAGATTTTATTACTAACCCAAAATCGTCCAATTATAAAGAGTTTTCTGACTATGTTTCGGATTTCTTTGGAGCTCCAAGTGAGGATCAGGATCAGGATCAGGATGTGCTACTTACCGCTCTTGGGGGCCGGTGGCAGGTCGACGAGGGTGTTGACCGCCGCCCGGCTGGTGTGGTTGGCCAGGTAGAGCATCGTCTGCAGCATCAGGCCGCCGGTGGTGTTGGCCACGTACATCCTTGGTCGTCACTCCGCGTTCACTCTTTGCACATATAAAACGTATGTCCGGCTCTCGAAACTGACCGATAATGGCCACAAATCACTGGCCACTCGAGGTGGGCTATTATCTAAGGCTAAGACCTGGCCGGGTTACGACTTGTTGGTGCTTCGTTAGCCTTAATTGGGTATTCTTTGGGCCCTGCTTAATCTTATCGAGGGAGTGAGTGGTGACTCTGAGTGAGTGGTGTCTCTGGCACGAGTGTGGTGTCTGGTCGCGGGTTATGCCGTTACTTCTCTATCTCTCCGTTACTATCTAGCGCCGCCTCGACGCATATAGTCCACCGATCTTGGTCGAGAATTGTCGCAGAACTGAGTGGATCAGCTGCGATCCCGTCAATATTTATGCCGAGCGCCGAGCGAAAGCGAAATCGAAAACGAAGCCGAAGACGAAGCCGATGTGGGACCCGAAGCGAGGCGGCGGAAAGCGCATCCGAAGCTGCAGTCAAATGTTGATGACGTTGTGCGGCCACAGTGCTGGCCGCAAATTTATATATATTTAGATGTTAATGCAATATATACAAATAAATAAAAAAAATACAAATAAATATGAATAAATATAAATAAGTATAAATCAGAATAAATAAATATAAAGAAAACTGTAAATAAATATAAACATAGATGAATAAATATAAGTAAACATAAATAAATATAGGTAAATAAAGATAAATAGATATAAATAAATAAAAAATTATAATAATATCTATAAATACATACCATTAAATATAATTTTTGACTACAAACCGACTTGGCACGCGACTTGACCAGAGCTGGCAATGCGGTTGGCCCTGAGCCGCAGCAGCTGGGCTCTGATAAGGCCACAAAAATGGTCAAGTTTTTTGCTCAGTGTAGATGCAAAGTACAGCAGCAGCTGGTGGCCTGGGCTCCCGGGGCTTTTCTTTGTTGAATCGGATGCACCTTCATGATAAGCGGCGAGGCGCTGGAGCCACAACAAAGTGACCGCCATGGAGGCGGAGCTGATAATCGGTCGGGTTGGGGTTCGGATTCCATTCCTGCATATATATATATATATGTATATATATATACTGAAATGTATGTAGGGTCAGAAATAACGAGAGACGCAGAGAGACCCCCTTGGACTATCGGCAGCTGTTTTCCACCAAGCAGCGATCAGGCACAGAAAAAAGCGTTAACAAAAATGGTTTAATTTTGTTTTTAAGTGTCATAAAATATAGCACTTTTCGTGATTTAATTTTAATATATATGGGTAGAAACGAGATTTTATAAAGCAGATTTTGAGGGCAATAAACTCGATCTAGTTTGGTATGAATTTATAGAAAACTTAAGCCCTGATTTATACATACTTTCCACGGAATAATAGTCTCCTATTAACAATAAATCAAAGATTCTATATATATTGTTTATAATATTGTTTATAATTCTATAAATATTTTTGAATAAACCCTCAAACACCGTGATTTGTATATTAAACCCATATAAAGCACTGCTTGGGTAACCAGAACAGTGAGCGGAATGCTCGTTATGATCCCCAAGATCCCCCTTGGGTTCACATTTCCCATTATTTCTCGCCGTGTAGTAATACTCAAACTAGAGGGGGAGATTCCTTCAGAAACTGTGTCAATCCCCCAGGCCAGCCCCCTTGACAGGTGGTGTCAATGTCTGGTCAGTATTCCCATTCCCGATTCCCGCTTATCAGCGATCTCTCTCGCAGAATCCCGTTTCGCTTTCGAGGCGTCCAAAGTCCGGACTGCCGACTGTGCGGATTACGGAGAAGGTGTTTACGATCGATTCCACCAGGATCTCGAATGCCGCCGCGGCCGCCGCCCATTGACGTCAAAGTGATCATCGATTCCAGACAGCAGAGGCTGCGGCCTTTCGGTGTCCGTCGTTATCATTCCGCTTAATTCTTGTTTTTGTTTACGACACTCTTGGCCATGTGTCGTCCGTAGCCACCACCCCCACACACATGGAGGAGAACTTGAGCCAGTCCAGAGTCAAGACTCCGCTGGTAGTTCCCACTTCTCCGTGGTAGCAACAGCGAGAGAGAGAGAGAGCTATGTCTATCTATCTCCAAACGATAAGCATCGAACTTTGATTCCGGGAATCGATTCCGGTTCAAAAATCCACACTTGCATGGCCCCCACACTGACCTGCAAGTGTGGGGGTTCCAATATTAATTAATTAACTAATTATAAATCGGAATTTCTTAAACAACCTAACATCAAATCACAAACCTAACAAACTTCTTTGGCTTAATAATGCTTTGGAATCTAGGCAAAACAGTTTTGTCTTTTCGCAATGCCAGAACTGCTATTGTCATTAATTATTGTTATTATTTATTAATTTAAATTATTTGCAGGAGAGTGGCAATATTTGTACGCCACACTGACGCACAAAATATTTTGTTTACAGCATCGGGGAATCGGTAATCGGCATCGGGACCCTATTTACGTGTGCGGTTACATACTTGTATATAGATTATGGGTCCAGAATATAAGTATATTGAGTAACAATCGCTGGAAATAACACAGGCCCCCTAGAGTTATTGTTATTATTGGTTTCGGCCGGATCAGATCAGATCGGTTTTCAGGAGTGCAAAGTACAGAAAACATTGCAACTTCTGCAACAGAAAGCTCAGATCATAGTCCATTTTAAGTCCTATGAGTAGAAATATATATAAATACATTTAGTATAGAAAGCATAAGTCTAATCTTGGGTTTTTGGCACACACAAAACAATTATTTGGGTCAAGCCAAAACTGGGTCAATGCTCGTTAGAAAATGGAAATATACAAATTCTAAAAAGATAAACCATTAAATCAAGTAAGCTTCTTAAAAAATATAAGTAAAATAAGCTTTCAAGGCCCTTGTAATAATCTAAAAAGATAAACAATTAAATCAAGTAAGCTTCTTAATAAATATAAGTTAATTTAGCTTGGTTCCCAAATATCTCACAAACTGGTTTACATTCCAACGAAATAAAACCCTTTGGGCCAATCTTTGTTTGGTTTAGTTTTGAACAAACTTTCAGTATTATTATTTATTTGCTAGAAAACAAATTTAGCGTAGAATTAAAGTAGAATTATGGCAGATCTAGTATAAAGAGGACATTATTTGGTTATGGCAGACTGTACTTCGCTAGAGCTGGCCAAGGTCGATGCTGATGCTGATGCTGATCGATTTTCCTGATCGATGTTTTGCATATCAAATATTGCAGTCCTTTGCCAGCGCAACGAGCTCTTATCTTAGTGATCTTTTCGGGGGTCGGAAATGGGTTTATTAAGATATAATGATCACGATATCGTTATATCTCGATATCGATATCGGTACCTGGCACAGGGGCATTATGGGCTAGAAATGGCACTTAGGATTAAGCTCAGCGTACAACTAGTTTAACATAGGGCAGAGCATCCGCATCCGGAAGCGGAAGCGGAACCGGGATCGGGATCACTCGGTGCGCTGCATGATCATCTCGATCTTGTCCCCGGCGGCGGCGATCAGCGGAACAGTCAGGCAGCAGTCAAAGTCCTGCGTCTTCATCTCATTTACCTAAAATCGCAGAGAGAGATCGTAGAGATCGTTACACATGGAATCGAGGGAGGGAAACAAGGCTATGACCCACCTGCATGATGCGATCGAAGGGCTTGAGCAGACCGCACATGTCCGCCGGACCGCCGCTCCGGATCCGGTTGATGAAGACGCCGCGCTCGTACAGCCCGTCCGAGACCGAGAAGCCGTAGTCATCGTACACCTTGTCCTTGTACAGGGTCACATGGAAGATTCGCGGCTTCCCATTCCCATTGCCATTGCCACTCCCACTTCCATTGGCATTGCTGTTGCTGTTGCTGCTGCTGCTGTTGTTGTTGTTATTGCCATTCCCCAGGGACTCCTTGCTGGCCTCCGTGTTGGCCGAGGGACTGCGCGGACGCCTCTGGACCTTGGCATAGATGGCCTGCGCCTGGGGCAGGAGGTGACTCCCTCCGCCTCCGCTGCCATTGGTGCTGCCATTGGCCAGGTCATGGCTGCGCAGGATCTTCAGGTCGACCAGCTCGCCGAGATTCTGCAGGAGGCTGGTGGCATGCGAGAGCGGCATCCCCTGCACCGAGTGCTCGTCGATGGCCAAAAGCTGGTCGCCCACATGGATCTGGCTATTCTTGTGGGCAATGCCGCCTGCGAAGGGAGAGAGAGCAGAGATATTACTTCCCAATCAAGGGGGAAAAGGCACCCAAAACTCACCTTCTACAAGACCACTGATGGTAATGGGCTTGGTGATGTCCTCGCTGCCGGCCAGGGTGATGCCCAGCAGGCCGCCCTTGGGCTCCAGCCGAACCGTGAAGATGATCTGGTGGAGGCTGCTGCCGCTGCTCTTGCTGCTGGAACTGGCCGCCGAACCGTAGACCTTGCTCTCCATGGGCGGCGGCAGGGCGGTGCAGTCAACGCTGTGGGGTTAAGGCAAAGCTATAGTGATGCATCTCCTCTCTCTCTGTCCAGTCTCACTCACCTGGCATACCGATTGAGCTCGTAGCCGGGATAGAGCTGCTCCTGCTCGTCCTCCTCTTCGGGCAGCTCGGTGGTGAGGCTCTGCGTGTTCGGCGGGGACACAAAGGAGCGAGGCCAGCCGTTGGTCTGTCCCAGGCCCTGACCTGGTCCGCCTCCCGCTCCATTTCGCAGCTGAACGGACTGCAGGCTGGCATCGTCCATGCTGGGCACCCGGAAGTAGTCCGGCTGCGGGGTGCGCGACTTGAGGGAGACGCAGTCGGAGACATACTTGCCGGACGACGAGGTCACATAGGCGCTGCTGTAGAGGTCGTGGTCCCCGCCGGAAGCGGAGGCCAGGCCCAGTCCCAGACCCACCACGGGGGGACAGTTGCTGTAGATGGGACTGGACATGGGCAGGAAGTCGGGCAGCACCACCCGCTTGATGGTCAGCGTGGTGAAGTCCGAGTTGCTGTTGTTGCTGCTGCTGCTGTGCGGGCCGCCGCGCCCCTCCTCCTTGAGCAGGGCGTCCACATTGAAGTGCTGCACCGGATGCTGGTCCACGGCCAGCAGGATGTCGCCGGAGCGCAGCGAACCGCTGCGATGGGCCGGACTGCCCATCTTGACGTCAGCAATCACGAGGCCGCCGTGGCTGGAGCCGCTGACACTGAGGCCGAGGCCGCATTTGCCCGCTCGCAGCAGCTTCACGCTGAACACGCCGCTGGAGGGCACCACGGCGTCCGGCATATCGAACTCGATCTCCAGCTCCAGCCAGTTGGCGGGCGCAGCAAGGACTGGCCCTCCTCCTCCGCCGCGGTTGGCGGAGCCTCCCTCCAGCAGCTGCCGCATGGCCGCCGCATCCAGGCTGTACATCTTGTTGATGGCCACGATGCGATCGCCTGCCTGGATGCAGCCGCTGCGATCGGCCACCGAGTCGGCCAGGATCTGGGCAATGGTCACTGCCCCAGCTCCAGCTCCGACTCCAGAGCTAGCTGCTGCTGCTGCTGCTGATCCCGTTCCGGTGTCTGCCAGGAGAATGCCCGCCCCGTGGCTGCAGTCGAGGAGCACGGGAAAGCTCTCCGCCCGGCAGAGGCCCAGACCCATGCCCAGGTTGCTGCTGCTGCTGGTTCCCCCGCCCGACACTGAAGTGGCTCCGGACAAGGGCCCCTCCAGCGGCAGGGAGCTCTTCCGGGCGAACCGCTGGCGCTGGCGACCCGCCGTCGATTTGCGGGACTCCAGGGTGCTGAAGCTGTACTTGGGACTGCCCAGAGCCGTGTGGCCTGTGAATATATTTCAAATTGATTTAAAATTTATAATGCAAGATTATCAAAGGCATAAAGAAGAAGTGAATGTTTTAATTTCTGGTAAATAAATTTAGCTCCTTAGAAGGTAAGAACTTCTCCGCCAACTCCTGCTACTTGCTTCCTGCTTGCGATGGATGGCAGGCCTCTGCCCCCAATCTCTGTACCTGCCTTCAATCACGCCTCCCTTCCCCCCATTTAATGGAAGCTTTTAAGACCTTTCACAGCCCGTCCACATCCACATCCACTTCCACGGCGACTGATCCGCAGCTTAGCTAATCCCAGCTGCGTGTCCTCTGCCGCCTGCCCAATTTATGGCCCCAGTCTCCTCCTCCTCCTCCTCCTCCACTGGGTTCTATATTTTATTTGCTTCGTACTTGGATCCGGATTTGGCTTCGATCGATTGTCAGGAGGGGAGAGTGATCTTGGGACGTTCTTTTCGGCTCTTTTGGGGCTTTCCGTCTTCGGAATGTGCGCCTCGCTGCGTGTTTGCTTAACAAATGGAGGGCGGAACTTGGAAAAACAATTGATTGGCTGCAGCGAGGGTGGATCGAGGAGAGAGATTGTCACACACAGAACATGAAACTAACAGAAATTTAAAGTAAAAACTTGGCAAATTATACTGAAGAACAGCGAAAAGTCCCAGGTAACTGCCTGTTAAAGTGAAGGTTAGGCTAACAAGTAAAAATAAATAATAAATAAAGAACTTTTTGGGAAAATAACCACCAAGTGATTGCTAAGAAAACTGTCTTACAGGTTTGTCCGGTTGGCGTTGGAATATCCTTAAAATTAAACAGAATATTAAAGTGCCTGTTAAGTCAGGAATTGTACTTTACCGAAAAGAAAACAGTCTTAATTATATTTGCTTACAAAACCTTTAAAGGTATTTCTTAGTTAAGCTTCTTGTTCATAGGTATGCCACTTATTTTTTTGCTTTATCAACTGCACGTTAAACTCCCTGTTAAGGGGCCCCTTTTTTGGTTTTTCGTTTCTTCGGTATTATAAGAAGTAAATATGACACATAATAAATTACCTTGAGCTTGGCTCTAACTAATTGTGGATTTAATTTTTGGAACTGGGCTTAATTAAAGATACAACTGCCTGTTAAACTGCCTGTTAAACTACCTGTCAAACTGCCTGTTAGCTGCATGTGTCTCTGTTTCTGCTTCTTCCAAATGCTAGATCGCACCTCGCACTCTACTATATATGGCCTGGCGTCTCTCTATTGTTTCAGTCGCTGTCTTGGTTGTGGATGTGGACTTGGCTTCTGTGTGGACGCGACTGTTCATTAGCCGTGACGCCCACGCCAGACCTTCGACGCGCCGTTCGGGAGCCTGGCTGTGTGTTGGCCTTGTGGGGTGCTGCGTCTCGCAGATTGCCACCGTTAGATAGCCGAAAAAAAACAAACCAAAAAAACAAATTCAAATGGAGCTGCAGCAGCAACAGCAGCTGGCGGGGATCAGGGGCACTAGAGTAGAGACGGGGACGGGGACGGGGACTTACCGCGGCGGGCCAGCGCGTGAGCGGGCATGATCTGCATCTGTGTGTAGCCGCGACCCGTGCCGGTGTCCAATATGGTCATCACCTCGTCGGGACTGAAGGCGGTGTGCTCGATCATGGTGTCGTCGATGGAGAGCACCTGATCGCCGACGGATAAGGCGCCGCAACTGCAATGGATTTGTGAGAATGGATTTGTGTTGCCCATGGACGAAATCCCACTCACCGATCCGCAATGCTGGCTGGCAGGATGCTGGCTATGAAGACCCCAGCGGACTCCTCGATCTTCTCGGCGCCACTGCTGGGGGGCGTACTCGAACCGGAACCGGAGGCGGACACCGCGGGCGTATAGTTGCACAGGACCAGGCCCAGCTTGTCGTTCATCGGACGCTCGATCTCGATGAGCAGCGGTCCCATGGAGAACTCCACGCTCTGCACCACAGAGACATCGTACTCGATGGTCAGGTTGGTGTAGCCGGAGACATGGCCGCCGCACTTGATGATCTGCTGGGCCTCCGCCAGGGTCTTGCCTATCAGCGAGACCTAAGAAGGAGAAGATGGTAGAGTTAAAGTTAGAGGAAACGGAAACGGAAGCGGAAATGGAGGTGTCAGTGTCATCACTCACATTATCGACGCGCAGCAGTCGGTCGCCGGGCTTGATGCGTCCGGTCTTGTAGACGGGTCCATGGGGCCGCACATGGGTGACAATCAGCGGGTAGTCGGCGCCACCGCGCAGCGTTAGGCCCAGGCAGCCGCTCTCCCGCTCCACGGTGATCTGTGCCAGCTTCGAGGTCACGCACAGGCTGTTCTGGGAAACTGCTAAAGAGGAGGAGTGGCGGAGTGAGAGTGAGGAATCGAGTGGAGGAGGTGGAGGATTACTTACTGTATTCGGGCAGCGAGTACTCAATCTCCACAATGGCGGGTCCCGCCTCGCCGCCGCCAGAGCAAAGCATATTCATTACCTTCTGGTTGCTCAGCCCGATGGTGGAGATGCCATCGATCTGATGGAGGCGATCGCCGGGCGCCAGGAAGTCCGCCGCATGGCCCACGGGACTCAAGGCACCCACCACTGGGGGATACGACAGGTCGTTGCGTTCTAGGAGGAGTACAAAGGTACAAATCAGTCCACTAAATATATTACTCTTTATATACTCTTTCCTCACGAAATTAATTAAAGCTTCTCCTGTTTGAAATACGCAGTGTTTGCCCCCCTTTTTTCATTTGGATTTCCTTTGCCAGCGACTCTGTCAGCGACTCGTCAGCCAACGCAGCGAAATCGAGGGGAAATGCGGAGGAAAACCCGGGGGGAAATCGTAGGAAATCGCAGAAAAATCAAGGGGAAAAGGGGGTAAGAGGAAAACAACAGCGCGTAAATAAAGAAATCGGGTAAAAAAAAGCCAAGACGGACAGTAGTTTGGGGCCAGCCGCAATGAGAGTACAACTGGCAAATTGCCAAAAAAGAAATAAAAGAAAAACTAGCCGCCAAAAAAAAAAAAGAAAAATAAAAATACCCATAAGAAAAGCTAAGAAAATAGTAAGAAAATGATGGGGGGAAAACCGACCCGTCGCGACACACACACACATCGCAGACTCTGGGAAATAGTAATGAAAATGACGCTTTGGGGGTCGCTTGGTAACAGGAATTACGTCAGTCGGGGGGAGGGAAAACCCAGGGATTGAGTTGGGGTTAAGGGTTAACCTCCTCCCCCCAGGGAAACAGGGAAACAGCGACCCCTGGCCTGGACTTCACACCACAGAAATCGGCAAAAACCACATCATAAGGCAGATTAGTCAAGAGTACAAAATCCGAATGCGACTTGGACTTTATATTCTGATTCAGACGAAATCCGTCACACCAGACAGCAGCGGTCAGGGGACTAGGGAAGTGGAGAGGTATTTACTTTAAAATTCATTTTTTCTTTTTAAATTTCAAAAGGTCTTTAGGTTGTAAAATGAAACAAGGTTTCAAGGGATATAATTAAAGATATAATTTAGAAATAAAAAATATATATTAAATCAAAAAGAATACAAGGTTTGAAATTTAATGAAACTGTAGAATAATATTTCATAATTCATATTAAGCAGAGAATCGAATATTTCAATTCAAAATGAGAGGTAGAAATAACTAGTTTCTTGTAGGTTTATTGCTTAATGATTAATATTAAAATGTTAATGTTACCTTTAATCTTCTTTCTTTATTTTTCTTCCTCTTTCTAATTGTGGTACCTAAAATTTTGAGCTCTTCTGTGGTGCGCCTACGTGGTACATACTCATTATTATGTCTGGCATCGGTCCCCGTCCCGCCTTCTGGGGGTGGGCTTCTCTCTAGATTGGAACGATGATTTATTTTGGCAGCGACAACAGCAGACGGAGACTACGGAATACAGACGGAGGAATCGGAGAAGGAAAGACGTAGCCGGAGCCGGGGAGCAACGATGAGCATTATCGACGGCGACGGAGACGCGTTCCGCATTCAAATCGAATGATTCCGGGGACCGGCCCACATTGTCTGGCGATCGGCGGTCTATAGCTTTGGCCATATACATATATACTCCATACTATACAAATTTATTCTTTTGCAGGGAAACAACCACCCCAAAAAAGCCATCAGAGGGGGCAGCCATCGACCGACCCCATCGACATGACAATAAATCAGAGCTTAGCCCAAGAAATTAGTACTTTCGGTTGATATTAACGCTGGGGTATTTGGTATATCCCCACAAATATATTCCATAATGGGATAAAATCTAGATTATAGTTGATTTTTTAATATAAACAATTGTTTACTACTTCTTTTTTAAGGTATTAAAAACCCTAGGGATTTCCTAAGCACTTCTGTCTGTAATAGATTATTAATTCTTATGATTAAATCACGAAATACCCTGAGAATATTTAAACTCTCAAAATATATATAATTACAAGCATTATTTAATTACCATTTCACCTCTCAAACTAAGGGAAGTAGTCACGTAATGAATCAATCATCATTATTATTGGCAGCCCGCATAAACAGCGGAATTAATTGAGATTTCCCATTTATCCGCTGCGGGGTTAGCCCAATTTGTATCTAACATAATTACACCCGATTCGGATTCATAGATATATATATAGAAGATATATTCCGATTGCCACTGATTCGACGTGACAGCTGTCGGGGCAGCCAGAGAGCTGCTCGTCAAGTCTCTGTCGTTCCCTGGACCAGCATGAAGATATCGGCTTACCCACAACCCCTTTTCGCCTTCGTTCCACTCCACTCCACTCCACCATTAGTGGAGGAAATTTCTTGTTGAATTTTCACATTTTCTTTCCCCTCTTTGCACTCACCTGCAAATGTGATGGCTAAATGCAGGGCATTCCGTGGCAGGGTAATGGTGGCGTAGGTGGTGCCCCGTTCCGGAGCCAGTCCAGAGTCCTCCGATTGCGCCGGACTCATGGCGCGGTCAACTGCAAGAAAAAGAAGGGGGAAAATTGTTAAAAAATTTATTATAAACTGTAGATTACATTTTCCTAGTTTTCTGATCTTCCTGGTTCTTTATTTTTTGCTCAGCTGCCACATCAAAGGTGCCAGAGGAACTCCTACTCCTCCACTGACCAAGCTCTGCATTTCTAGTAATTTTGTAATTTTCTCAGCCACGTTAAGAGGGAGGGAAAATGCAGACATCAAAGGAGCCACTGCCATGCCACCATAGTGACCATATGCACTGGCGTATCCAATTCGATTCGGAGAATCCCCCAAAATACAAATCGCGACCTTCGGCGTCGCCAAAAAAGCTTCAATTAAAATTCCACAAGCGAATGAATCTCACTCGGGGAATTATAAAGCCACAAAAACAGACAGCCCAGTATTTATATATATATATTTTTTGATATATATATATATACATACGTGAACTCAATTAATCTTGTACGATGCCCCCGACACAACAACATGTGGCATGAAAAACAAATAGAAACAAACAAGACACGAGAAACACCGCCGCAGAAGTGGCAGCTCCCACTGGAGAATCTTTGGGCAGCGGAAAATTGGGAAATTTAATTGAAATTGAAAGTGAAATCAGATGGCCATAAATGCCTCTGTGAAGGGGTCAAAATTTGGCAATGCGATTCGAATGACTTTATCAACTTGAGTCGAGGAGCAAAGCCCTGGAAAAGTTTTAAAATGTTGGAAATTACAGCATAAAATACTTTGAATATATTTGGAAAATAAGTGAAGACTTTGTGGCAACTTTTTAAATTTAAAATTCATGTTTTAAGTGCTTTTAAATTAACTCTATTAAGTAAAATGTTCAATTAAAGGCTTCAAACTAAAATTAAATAAATAGTAAATAAAAAAAATATTAGTATATTAAAAATATATTAAAAAATATATTTAAAAAAAATATTAAATAAATAAAATAGCCTTATAATAATTATAATAATTAAAAATCTGTAAACAAGCAAAATTTAATGTTTCTGGTTTTTAAATTGAAACAATAAAATGCATTCAATAAACAAGATAATTAAACAATAAAAACCTATGTTGGAAAATAGAGAAAATTGATTCTGGCCCTATTATTTGCCACAACAATAGTAAAAAAAAGAAAAACAAAAGCCTGGTGGCGAAAAAGCGATTATTCACTGTACCGCTTACAATGTTGAGGTGCCAGTCCCCCCTTTATCCCCCTTTATCCCCCCCTCTGGCTCCTCTACCATCTTCATTCACTTTTTGTGTGCTGTGTGTGTGTGGCAATACTTTTTGTTCTTATTTCGTGTTTTGTTTTGGGGACCATGCGGCGTATACGCGATCTGCTACAATTACGCCGTGTGTGCGTAACGAGTGAATTTCCTTCGGAAAAATAAAAGAAACATGTAGAGAAAAATACAAAAAATACAAAAAAAATATAGAAAAATAGTACAACACACACAGACACACTCTCGGAGCGGAGGCAACAACACACGTGGCAGGCAGGCAGCAGGCAGCGGCGTTTGACGCAAGCGGACGCGACTTTTATTTTCGAACGCTTCAATGGCGCATAAAGTTTTTCTTAATGCGCCCGCCCGACTATGAAAAGCAGCAACAATAATTAGGCAAAAGCCAAAAGCCAAAAGCCCCCAAGGAAAATGGAAAAACTAACCAGGGGCAGGGGGTGGAGCTGCTAAAAAAACGTAGCGTTTCGCTTCATTTGTCCAACAAAACACACACACACTGCCATACATAAATTCATATAAGTTCGTATATATATATATATATATATATATATGCAGCTGTGTGTAGAGAGCTCATTCGCTATAATTTATTTTCATTTAATTTGTTTTCTTCGGTTGCGGCGTCGGCTTCTTCTGCCTTTCCACCGAAACACCGAAAGGTGTGCCAATTTGTGTGGCTCAGTTGTTGCACCTTTGGCTACACTGAGCAAAATTGGAGAGTTCCAAAAATTAAATGTTGATCTACAATTAATTAGGCTTACTCAGCTTGAACTAATTTAGTAAGGTAACTTTTTAAACTGTTAATATTTTTTGTTATATTTAATAATATATCTGTTTTTTAAGCTATATTATATTTATAATAGAGAAAACTTAAATAATATTATTTATTGTATAATAATTATTATTTATTTGTATAATAAAATAACATTCAAAATATAAAATCAACTCTCTGCTAGGTCTTCAAATCTATAAAGTCTTTAAGCTGTTTATATTTTGTATGCATTACTTAACATTTTTTAATAAAACCCTTTTAATATTTTAAATAATATTTATTAATAAAAAAAAACTTAAAAAACCCTAGTTTCTTATTACAAAACAACATAACAAATATAAAACCCATAATGGGGCAGCATTTCGTGAGACAAAATAATTCCTTCCTTTTTAAGAAGTTTTTCTTTTTTGTTTTTAGTTTTGTTTTTACCTTTACCCCACTCCCCTCCCTACCTCTCTCTTTCATCGTCTCCACTTTGATTCGCATTCGCTTTGAAGTGTTCACATTTCCCTATTTTTTCTATTTTTTGGATGCGCTTTTCATTAGCTATTTTTACATGCGCGCTTTTCATTTTCGGTTTGATTTCCACCGGCGAAAGGCAAAGGCAAAGGCGCTATTAGTTTTTCCGCTCGCTTGTTTTTTATATTTTTGCCGCTGGCTAGTTTTGAGTTTTCTTTTATTTTTCTTTGTTTTTTGACATAATTCACTGGGGCCAGCGAACGGAAATTATATGTACACGCGGCTTCATAAATAAATGTAATCAGAATAAAGTGAAAAGCGGGAAAAACTGGGCACGAGATGCGACGCCCTGGAAGTGCCCGACATCTTTGAGATATTCTCCACCGGAAAAGTAGGGAAAAGCGGGAAAACGCGTAAAGGGCAGGCGAAGTAGGAGCACAGGGGGTTGCGGGGGTGGTGGGAAAACAAGTCGAAATGAGCCAAGCGCTAAATGAAATCGAAAAGAGCCCATAAAATAGCCAACTAATGTGATGGAGTGCGTATGGATTTATGAAATACTATATATACGGACAAGCACTGCAAACATATGGGCCATATCTCCCTATATATATATGTATATCTTTATTTTATATATATTTTTAGATGTTCCGACTCGATGCCGGAACTGATTTACGCATTCCACCAACTGGAACTCCATTTTGAATGCTAACAAGTGGTCGAGGAAGTTTCCTTTTCTTCATTTAGGAATATTAAAATATAAAAATATTAAAAAGACAGACTCATTTTCTTTGTAAGAGGGAGGTACTTCTGGCCGGCCCCCATTCACTTCATGTCAGAGATTTTAAGAGATTTTTTGCAACAAATTTTAGGTCATATTGTCATGATCAATTTAACACTAAAAAAAAGGTGAAATTTGCCCTTAAATTAAAAATATAATCCAAATAAATTGTAGTTATAGTGACTTGCCTTAATTTTATGTAAATTAAATTAATGAACAAGGGTTCTTAAGTTAAGGGCATATTTTTTAGGTAGATTTTCCTTAAATATACTACGAGTGTAGTGTAACTATTATAGTTGTAAAGCCTTTACTTCGGATTCATTATTTATTTTAATGAAATAAAAAAGTCATTGAAAAAGTTATGAACTTTTAAATTAAAACCCCATAAAAAATGCAAATCCCATTAACAATTAATAAAGTCAACCCAAAAAAACCAACCACAAATTAGGGAACCATTCCGGATAATTGAATTGTATATAATGATCACTAAATTTGAGTGTTTCCGGGGAAAATCCCGGAAAAATCCGGCTATATGTCGCCCACAAGGGGAGAGAGTACCGACCGACTCTAGAGTCTAGATCCCAATTAACTTATGGAGGACGTCGTCTAATGCCATCGCCGGCAATTCCCGGCTAATTCGCAGTGCCATTTGCAGTTCCGTTCTGGAGAAGATGAAATGGATTTCAGTGCGGGATCTCGGCCACACATTACTGGGGGGCAGTTAAGGCTATTTTTGCCAACGGTTTCGCCTGTTTCGGTTTTATGACTCGCGGAGGAAAGTGTGTGTGGTGTGGTGTGTGTGGAAAATCGGGAAAATTTATCGGCGACAGTTGGCAATTCCTTTTCTAGCGGAAATCGCGCTCATCCGAGAAGCGAAAAGATGAGCGGAGTCAGACCAGAGACTCCATTTATAGTAGCGAGTGTATAGAGCACTTCCTGAAGTCATCCTGGCAATTGGACAGATCCAAGAGCGAAATAGACACTTGGAGGCCACCCCAGGCGATGATCCCCAGATTGCCGGAGATCCGGATTTAGGAGGGGAGCAAAAGATTGCACAGAAGATTGACAGACACAAAGACAGCTTCTTCTTTTCCATTTTCATTTTCATTTTCATTTACATTTTACCCACACATTGCTGGGGGTCGTCAACGTCACAACGTCAGTTTTCCCAGCTTTGTTGATCTCTCTCCCCGCTTTATTGGGTGGGTCCTCTCTTCTATGGAATCGAGATGATGTTGTCTCTTGTGGAATGGTTCATTTGCCGCCTCGAATTCCTCGGCGATTTGCCACATTAACATGCTAAATAGACATGCGTTTCAAGTGAAATCTGCCCCAGGCGATCGGCTCCATCTCCTCGAAGAATTTGCAATCATCAAGCCTTAGATCAAATCTTCCTTTGGGAATGCAATTATAAGAAATATAAATATATATCTGCCTTAAATGCTTTTCTCTTTGTCTCTAAAATTAATTATTTCGCAGCTCTTCTCTCCAAATAATTATTTATACACGATCAAAGCTCCCTTCGATTGAGTTGTTCTTGTATTTATTTCATTGACAGGTGCTGGAGGAACCATTTGATGTGAATGTGGGCCAATCAGTCGACTAATTGACTGACTGACTGACTGACTGGGCAGTGGATATTGATGGATTGACATGGCAATCTCTATGGGCAACTTGAGGCTTTTGTTATTGTTTGTTTTTTAGCGCCGCTTTTCTCCAGAGTTTATTTTTTCAGAGGAGGGAAGCGGGGACTGGTAGGAAATTGCCACAAAGTGTGATGGTTGCAACATGACAGGCCCTACAGAGACCTACCTAAGTATAATGGGTTAAGGGGGTGGAGCAAAAACTGCGTAGCTGCGAGTGCCCATTAACCCACAAAACTCGGACTCTTTCCCTTCACTGTCATAAAATGTGTTGCATTATCGCAGAGATACTTGAAGGGGAATTTCTAGTTAAGGCTTTACTATACATATGTACATGGTCGAAGTTTTATGCCTCACTCTTTGTTAATGCTTTTAATTAATATTTAATCGAAATTTCTATACATTTCCCTAAATGTAAGACTTGCATTTCTCCGAGTGCCTTGGACCCACGCAGCTCTCTGGGCATGAAAATACGAGTATGTCAAGAATTTCTCGATGGAATCTATTTAGCACAAGGCTCTCCCAGTCAGTCCAGCCCCTTTGTCTTGCTCCTTTTCCTTTTCCTCTGTTTTTTTCTCCGTTCTTGTCAAGAAGACAAGAAAAACCAATTATTGCAAATGAACTCGAGTGTGGTTCCGCAAAAATGTCAACATCTGATAAAGCCGCAACAAATGCGAAAAGCGAGGACTGGCAGAGGCCCGGCCCTGTTGCCACCAAAGTGCAACAGCCACAACGAACTCAAAACTCAACTTAAATGAACCGAACTCACCGCACCGCAAAAAAGGGCGACCCTTGCATGCATGCCACAAAAAATAATAATAATAAATAACAAAGAATAAAAGGGGCAAAACCGGGAGCCACAAGGGCGAACTTCATTGAGATCCTCGAGTATTTAGCAAAACGTTGACATTCATTTGATGAGTGCGAAAAATAAACGAAACAAAATAACCCAAGCGCAGCGAGGCAGCCAGGGATGCAGCGATGGTAATTGAAATTATTACAGTCTAATTTATACAAATAAAAAATAAGCCAAATTTAATTTAAAAAATTAAATTTAACTAAGTATTCTATTGAATACTCGGGGATTTCAAACTATGGGGAATATCATCTGTATCTAAAAGTAAGCACTGCTAATATTAAGATACCAAGTTAAGAGGAATTTCTGTATATCCCCTGAAGCCCAGATCCCTGGGTATCTTAGTGAGCACAAACAGGAGCCCTGGAAGGACGATACCCTTCCGTTCCACTCCCTTCGGTTGCACTTCGCAACAAATGTAGCTGCCACTGCTCCTCCTCCTCCTGTCGGTGTCTCTCTCGCTTTTCAATGCAAAAACACCCTTTTGGTGAAAATTGCGAAATTATTTCAATTGCGAACGGGTGGCGGAGAGTCAGGGGAAGCGAACTGAACTGGAGTCGAGTTGAGGAGGCGAAGAGCCGCCACCAAGTCGCGCTGCAGTCGAGGAACTCTGCCTCAAAATTGATTTACGACCATTTTTGGTATTTTTTTTATGCCTTTTCAAAAGGGGCGGAACAGTAGGCAGAAGTGCAGAAAGTGAGGAAGATGCACCAAGAGAAAAATATGTAACATTCAAAAATACTTGCAAAATATTCAAAGAAAATTATTAACTCGGTGAGGAGAGTTACTTTCAGTCATTTTTAATATTATAAATATTTAAAATTAATATCCTATCCTTGAAACATTTTTAAGCTCTTTCATTTTACATTATTTCTAAATATTTCTCTTTGTAGTTTACAAGTTTTTTTTCTATTTCTTGCAGTGCATAACAGAGTCATAATTTTGTACGGAACATTTCATTTGCACATCCAGAAAACATTTGACAATTTTCAGCAGCGCTGCCATGTGCGATATATGTGCGATATAGAGTGCCCCAAGGAACCCTAATAATGTCGGAAAATGTCGGGACAGATCGAGGCATATCGGAGCTGAGGGGCCTCAGATTTGTGCCCCGAAATGTTAATTACCCGTAACCGATCCCTGGCCGCAGCAGCAACTCACGCACGCAGACGCAGATGATAAGCCTGCAGTTCGGATATAATATATATTGGGTATCGGTATCTTTATAGGAATTTCACCGTTTTAATGTTGACATAACCGAAGGCGTTGCTGCCCCCAGATAACACACACACACCCGACACACACAGATTGTCAAGAGCCGGAGTTGAGGCATCATTAAATTTGTTTCGGGGAGGTTGCATACAAATTGTACAACTCATCATGACCGAAACTCAATTAAAGGGTCCCAGAGACTCGAATATGATGCCCAGAGTGCTGCTGGAGGCTGTGAAGTGTCCCATAATGAGACTGTGACCGATCACTGGCATCGAATTTCCCGCCACTGAACGCCAGCTTAATTAAATTCCTTATTGAAAACGAAAATGAAAGTGAATTTCCCATGAAGTTTCACTTTGAGATAGCCTCATTATCATCACTTAAATTTGGAAATGTGGTGGATCATTGGATTATGCTATGATTAAGGCAGCAAAAAAAAGATATAACTCTTTAAAATTTGGAAAATTCCATAAAACCCAATTTGTGTGGAAAACCCTTAGGCATAGTTATGAAATTTTATATGGAATTTATTTATGGTATTAGCTAGCTTGAAAATAATGATGGGAAAAGGAAATATAATACAATTTAATTTACGAAGTAATTAAAATACAAAATTGTAAGCATCTTCTTAGGGTTTCTTCGAAATGTGATTGTTATACTCATAATAATATCCCCTTAAAAATGTAAATGTAATGTAAATTGACAGCTTTGGGTGAGGTTTTTCTACAAATAAATCCTTCTTTCAGTTGTTATTTCTTCCATTTAAAAGTATGTACA
Organism: Drosophila bocqueti; assembly: GCA_018151655.1. Taxonomy (NCBI): domain Eukaryota; kingdom Metazoa; phylum Arthropoda; class Insecta; order Diptera; family Drosophilidae; genus Drosophila; species Drosophila bocqueti. The sequence goes on from JAECXF010000004.1 coordinate 807,651, forward strand.
AGCCCTGTGTATTTATCCACAAAAATATTTGCATTTATAATAAATAAGTGCAAGCTTTAAAGGGGCGGGATGATAATCGCAACTCTATATATTATATTGCGGAAAGGAAAAAGAGAGTGCTATTCATTCCATAAAAAAATAATTACGAAAAATGGAAAATGCTGCGGAAAAGAGCGGTGGAAAAGCGAGGGAGACAGAGGCGAAGACCGAGTTGTCAGACTTTACAAATTAATCCAAAATCCAAAAAATAAAAAGTACAAAAAGGAAAAACAACAATTTCAACGTGTGCTCCTCGAATGTTGTTGTTTTTATTATATGTTTTTGTTGCTATTTTTACGCAGCCTCTGAAATTGTGACATTCTCCCAACTTGGTCCCCCCCCCTCTACCGCTCAGTCTTTGTGTCTGTTGAATAAATACTACTGGATGCCGTGGAAAATGGAAAATGAGGGAAATAGGGGTACAAGTGGAACGTGTTGGGACTGTGGCAAGACTCCGATATCAATTATATTTAATTTTAAAGTCTAACAAAATTATTTCAGACTTGGTATTAATTTATACAACTAATTTAAAAAGCCAACATTAATTTTTATTAGTTTTTACAATTAAATTATCATTTCAATTACAAATTAAAAATTACTTAATACAAATTTTATATGCAAATAGGGACCTCTTTCAAGAGTGTGACTTTTGCCCACTATCTGCATTTTCATCTCCGTTTTTCTTTCATTTTCCTTTCCCCTCCCCCTCACCCTCTTGCCACCCTTCTGCCTGTCTCTGTTTATGTTTACTGCTGAGTGACGTCGTTGTGGCAGATTTCGCGGCGGCAATAGGAAAATTAAACAAAAATAAATGGCAGCAAAATGTTTGCAACATGCCACTGCCACATCAACAACAGCAACAAGCAAATAATGTAGAAGAGGCCCAAGAACAACAACAACAACCATGGGTGGCACCCCACGAAAAAGTGACCATAAAATTGGTCTGAAATTCCGGGGAAGCAACAACACCGAATAATTGTCAAAACTAAGCGAAAGTCCAGGAACTTCAAAAGGAAAATTTCAAATATACATATATAACTTACAAGTTTATTGATTTATTTTCCTGAAATTGCATTTTAGACGGAAAGAAATATTTTTTCCCAAAAAAGTTGCAGTTTCCTGTCAAGCTTATGTAGCTTTGTAATATGTACTTAAAAGAGTTTCGCCGAATTCTATATAATTTCTATTTATATTTGTTATAAGGAACATTATTCAAAAATTCGTATTCATTGAACTAAATTTGGTTTATTTTTAATTTAATTATTTGCCTGTCTCAATCATTTCATGCATATCCCTTAAGGTTTAAAGATCACATTAAATTCTATTAACTTTTAAAGAAAAACGAAAAACTATAAATTATATATGACTAACAAATTTTTTAGTTAATTCCATTATTTATTTTTAGCCGGAATAGAAGAATTGTAGCATTGTTTTAAGTTCCTGTCAAGCTAAATAAATTTCAAATATGTACTTTAATGAGTTTCCCAGAACGATAATTTCTTTATAAGTATTTATCATGAAGGACATTATTCACAAAAATTTATTTATTGAATTAAATTTTGTATATTTTTAATGGTATGTGTCTTTTTTTAATATTTTCTTTGAATACCCATTTAGAGCTAACGTTCACTTTAATTTCAATTAACGCCTACGTTGCATTCTTTAGAAAACAATCTACTGGAGTAAGTTGTATTATATTGTCCCCCAACTTTATCATTTCGTTTCTATATAATTTAAGTTGAGCAATTTTATAAAAAAACGAATTTATAAATCATCAAAAATCATAATATATAATGGTAGCTTGAAGTTTAATTCTAACAACTAAATACATATTTAAAATCCACAGCACTCTCGTTGTTCCGAGTTGAACGGAAGTGCAGTGAACCCACGTTTGCCATCTTTGTCGGAACTTTATTTGCGTTATCAGTTGGGAGTTGGGAGCAGCTGCTGCCGCCTCCTTTCCCGACTCCCGTTTCGATTGTTGTTTGCCCCATTGTTGCCCTGTGTGGCCCACTGTGCGGAGTGGAGAGTGAGCGGGTGGTGGACGGTGGGGAGTAACGGGCGGCGCGAATGTCATTTGCCTGCTGCGCTTTGTTTACACGGTTATTCCCCCCACCGATCCCGTTGCATTTGTCGCTTCCGTTTGATTTGGCAGCTTTATGATACGAGTGCGGGCCCCAAAGGATTTATCACACCCCAAAAACAAAGGAAGGGCTGCAGCCCGCCACCTTCTCGCCACCTTCCTACTTTGTCTCCGCGTCTCTCTCTAGCACGTAAAAACAAAACACTTTAAATCCAGGGGCGGGTTGATCAGGGGGGGTACTGCCATGGGGAATGTTTGGGGATAGGTTTTTATCCCTAGCAGAGTATTTTTTCATTTTAGCTGTCATAAAAATTATGGTAAAAATTATGTGGTTTCCCAGCATAAAATCTCCTCCAAGATATCTTAATTTATAATGATTTCTTACAACATTTTCACTTTTCTTTAAAAACAAGAAAACATTACTAATGATACTTAAACTCTTAAACAGTTGCAAAGTGTTATAACTGCAAGGGTATATAAACTTCGGCTTACCGAAATAAGCTCCCGTTTAAAATGTTCTTAAATAACTTAAAAAATAGATAAACAATGCATTCATATGCTTTGATAAAATTACATTAAATTTCTTCTTCTTTTAAATTATATGTTATTTATTTAGATTTTTTATGTATTGTAGTTGTATTTTTGTTCTAATTTTAAAGGGTTCTTAAATTATTTGAAGTATATAAAAACTAAAAACTTAACATAACTTGTATACTATTTCTTTGGAGATATTCTTCTTCTAAATTCTTTATTATAATTTTCAAAATGAAAATCATTTATTTTGTTTCTTCATTTTTCCAAATTAGTTGTAGTAAAAATGATCCTGAAAATATCCTTTTAGCGGCCCGCAAAGTACCCTAATACCCCCCCTTGCAACGCCTCTGTTGCAGGCACCACCGACAATTGTTATTGCAGTCGCCGTGGCCATCCCACTCGCTCAGTGCTCATTTCGTTTTAATTGCGTCAAATTGTTGAGTTCTTTGCGACGTCTCTCTCTCTCTCTCTATCTCTCTGGGATCCCCCTTTTGCCCCCACCTCCGCCCCCAGTCCCCACCCCTGTCACCACCCCTCCCACTGCCCCCTGGCTGTTGCTTTGTTTACACTCGATGGCCGCAATGTGGCGAAAAATAAACACACACAGGCACACACGCACACGCGAGGAAAACTCTTACGCACATGGCACGAAAAGGCAACGCAGGGGAAAGTGAAAAGTGAAAAGTGAGGGGCAAAAATCTTCGATTGCCCAAAAACAAATTGTGGAGAAGGAGGGGGAAGTGTGCAGCTGGCTGTGCAGGGGAAGTGCCGCGACAATGGCATCTCGGCGATTTCTCGCTTCTTACACGGAGTCTCTGGCGCTCTTTCGTCTCTTAAGAAAATATACACTGAGAGAAAAGTAATTTCCTAACTGTTTTTAATTTTTAATCTACCAAGAAATTATTTAAAAATTAAAATATTCAGCAAATAGAGGAGAAAACAAATAATAAACAGAATATATTTGGGATTTTATGAATGGTAAATACATAATATAAACTATAATCTGAATATTCTAGGTGTAGGCTATAAAATTCTTTGAATTTGTACCCCTTTTTAGCCATAAGACGCGTCTGACAGTCTGCACTGAGTAAGCCCCCTCTCCGATTTGTTGTAAGCTTCCCCCCAGACCCCAAAAAATCCCAATGCCCGAGCCCCAGCTCACACATCACCCAATTCCTTGGGGTGCCAAGGGGGGAAAGCGGTTGGGAATTATGAAAATCCCTGGATGAGCGAACCTACTCGTGACTTTTATTGTTCCTGCATGCTGCATATATGCATATATATCTGAATATTCTCCCGGGGGGATATGGGGATGGGAGCATGGTCTGTCTCCAGGGAGCGAAATAAACCCATCAACAACAATGAAGTGTCGCCAGAGCAATAAAGGAATTGCAGCTATGCAGTAGCTACACTAAGAAGAATTTCAAGTAATTTCAAGATTTAAAGTCCTAATATTAAGGAGTCATATTAAAATAGATATTTATAGTGGATAAATTATAATCTGATATCTATAAGTTACGAATCATAAATACTTTTTACAAGTTCTATATTTTTTAAATTAAATTTGACTTTTATTTTAAGAAAAAAGAACAATATTAAATACCTTATGTATATTCAAAGATAATTTAAATAAATAATTCAATAAAATTCGATATTATTGATTCAATTTTTTAGGTTAAATCAAAATTTAAAAATATCAAAACTAAGGAAAAATACAATTTATTTTAAAACGGAAAGCTGTTCGGTGTTAGTTTTTATTGGCTTAACAAAACTGCATACCAAGTAAACTTTTTTTTATTAATAAAAATGTTGCCATTTTTTGGCAATTTTAATGATGTAACCCCTTATAAAATTTTGAAAAAAAAATAAAAAAATATATTTTCTGGGAAACATAGCTAGATCGATTCGGCTGTTGATGCTGATCAAGAATATATATGGTTTATAGGTTCGGAAATGACTCCTTCACTATTTTGCAAGCTTCTGACTAAAATTATGAATTTAAAATATCCGGACCCTGCAAGGACATCAAAATAAAATAAACAAATAACCTGGCAAAACATTAAGACTTATTTATTTAAAATAATATATAAATTTTTAATCGAAACCTAAACAGTAATAGTAATAAAACCATGAATAATAAATAACCAATAATAGTAATATTCCTTCTGCAAAAAGCAGGAACCCATTTCGCTTGTAAAAAAGTTTTTTTTTCTACTTCATTTTGTAGCACCCATCATAAAATAAGGAGACACGCCCTCTCAACACTGCCCTCCTTGCAGCATAAATGGTTGAATCCGAATTGCTTTCAAATCAGTTGTAAATTCCAAACACTTCAATTTACTGGCCATAAAAAATCGGGAAAAAAACAAGACTCTAACAAATTCATTGTGGGCTGAAAGTGCACAACAAAGGCAATACACAAATAGATAGTACCCGTGCCCCGCCCCTGCCGACCCATATTTTCCATTTTCATTTCCATTTGGTGTTTCAGTGTTTCAGTGGGCTCTCAAACATTTGTTCGATGTTCAATCAATCATGCCCCCAATGCAACTCGTAAAAAGTGTATGAAACCCAAAGGAATCCATAAAATCTAAAAAAGAACTAAAAGCGAAGGCACACACACACGGGATGAATGGTGTTTTTGGGAACATATATGGAACGAATTATCCACTTTGCATTCCCCAGATACTGTCGCATATCATTATGATCATCAAAATTCCATAAATTTAATCGTCCCATAAGTTTGCTTAGCTTTTTCCATGTCACAGGGACGTGATCTTTTCTCGATTTTCAGCACATTTCAATCGCTCGAAAGACAAGATCCATTTTGGCCTTAATTGCATTTTTAGGTTGCTTCAATATTGTAAGTTGTATGGATTAATGGCAATCTGTTAAATCGGAAACAGGGCTAAGATACATTAATGGTATATAAAAGATATAGCCAAGGATGTGGACAGTTTTCGTTGTTATTCAGAGTTCAAGCCCAATTTTTTTTGGCTTTTAAATAATTCTTAAAGTATTCTTAATCTAAAAAGAATTTGTGATAATTTTCTAAACACTTTAACTTATTTTTGGTAATAAATTTCCTTAAATTTAATGAATATATAGAACTTGTAGATAATTCCAGATACTATCAACTGATTTCCCTAGAACAAAGAGGAAATATAGATCACATTCCCATTGCCTGTCATCGCTCACAGTGGTATCCGTGTTGATCCATGACATTTTCCCGTCCCCCTTCCCCCTTTCGAGCTGTTTTTCCAACTCTTTTTTACGATTTCATATGTTTTGTCGTTGATTTTATGGGCATTTAATGTGCGCCCGGGACGGGGGAACGCCGAAATGAGGGTTTCTTTTACTCTTCCCTCTATTTTTTTCGGGGGGAGTTGTCATCTGTGTTGGGTCCCTGATTTGGATTCAGAGCTGGGGAACCGGGCGTTGACATTGAACACCTTTCGCTGTTCTCAGGCTTTGTTTGCCTTACGAGAGAGTCGAGTCAAATCAATCGCCCAAGTTGTTGTTGTCGCTGTCATTGCTGTGTAAACAAGTGACATCTGGTCATCCCCTGGCAGCCACGGAGCAGCACGGATCGCAGCACCCACTCCCCTTTTTATATCGTATGAGTGCACGCCTCTGTTTGCCTTTGGGATCTGCAATGCCAACAATTGCAGATGCATCTGTAACCCAACAGCGGTGATCAGAGCAATAGAGGAAGCTATAAGATACTTGTAATTGTACTCAATTTGTTACTAAGGTTACTATACTACCATTCGGAAAGAACATTTTCTGTATTGAAAACTTCTCATTTTAAAGGGAAAGATACTAATAAGTTGCCAGCAACTATGCCGGCATCAGGCACCACTCACCAGCAGCAGCATTCTGGCCAGGCACTTGGCCTTATCTAGCAGATACAATCTGCGGCGTTCCGCGCAAGAAAATGAAGCAACAACAGGGGAGGAGTTAGAGGCAGTGGCAAACAACAATGCGGCGCATCAGAAATATTTAATTAAATGCTTAATTACGCCTGCCATGCCATAAATTCATCAAATGCAATTTAAGCCCGCGCACACGAACAGATGCAGATACTTTCCCCATTATCCCCACCGATGGATGGTGCTCCTCCATTCACTAAAAAGTTCAAGTTGCAATTGCAGTTGGGGCCATCATTTACCCCACTTAACTGACATAAATCCCAGAGCCCAGTCCTGGCGGCCTTTTTAGATCATTAATCCGCACAAGATCAGCGCCAGAGCAGAGTATCTTTTGGATTCGCAGAAGAAGCGAACTCAAATGTGACCATAACGGAGCCTATCTAGATCTTTGCTTTTGGATAGGTCGAAGGTGAGTCCAAAGTTGGTATTTATTTTGGGAAAATTCCCCTTATGCTCTTCTGGGGCTTCTGCGGAATCAGTTGCCTCCATTTTGAGATTGTGCAATCCATTCAATTACGTCTCAATTGATGGCAAATGCATCTGATCATCTGATCATCTGCTTATCCGATCAGCTCCAATTAGCCATGATATATCGGTGGCACAGATACCCAACGGAGAACCGTTGAACTCCTCTGATTTGGCAATCTCCCAGGCGATGCCCGGGTAATCCATCACAGTGCCCGCTGATCTCATTGAACCGTTCGCTGGGGGGAAATCAGGGGTCAGGTCACAGCCGCTCGATGGGGGGGCGGCGGCGGCTGCCAGAACAGAAGCTGAGCGGGGAAATTGACGACAAATTGCAGGGAATTCGAGCGGTTGGAAAATGAAAATGAAAATGAAAACGAAACGCGAGCAATTACTTTCAATTGAAAATGTCAAACATTGTCTTGGCCGACAGTGCTACAACACTGAGCGAAATTACGAAGGTAACTCTAACTCGAATTAATAATTTGTCCATTTCCCAAGACATACATTTATTTTGTCAATTAATTCTTAGCAAAAACAAAAATGCTAAATTATTAGCTTGCTAAGCAAGCCCCAGATTTTCTCACAGTGCTTGCCAGCTGATATCCGCGGATACAGAGATACAAATACACCGTCGGATATTTGTATACAGTTCTATATCTAAATTCGAGCACTTGAGGGCCGTACGCGAGCACCTTGGGCGGAAATGCGATAACCCTGAGCGGGGAGGCGGACGGAAGGCGGAAAAGTGGAAAAGCGGAAAATGGGAGCGCACATGTTGGGCGCCTCTGGGATGGGGGCGATTGCTGGGGTGGGAGGGGTGGTAGGAAAAACGGAAAAGCTCTTACCGGATAACATGGGCGCCAAGGCGATGCCGCTGCTGTCCGACTGCGGATGCTGCTGTGAGTGGTGATGCTGTCCGTTGAAGGATCCGTGGTTCAGCGAGTCCTGTTGCTGCTGCTGCTGCTGCTGTTGTTGTTGGTCCTGCTTGAGGGCCGCCGATTTTCCAGGCACACAGCCAGAAATGGGCTTCTTTGATTTCCACAGTTTCATTTCGAGTGTTTTTGAATCTCCTTTATCTCCTTTTTTGCATCCGAAAGGATCTCTTTGGGTTTCAATCTTCACAACGCTTATTCATGGCAAATTGTTGCTTAGCCGGTGACATTTTCACAGAGAGACACACGACAAAAAAAATAGAAGAACGAACCAAATAAAAATAAAACAAAAATTGCACGGTTCGAAAATGAATTCGGCTTCCAATCGAATTCAGCGACTGCGACGTCGGCGGCGACTGCGGAGCGACTGACACAAACAACACGGCCTGAAATTGCACAGCGATCTTGCTCGCTCTCTGCCACTTTCCCAGAGCGCACACTCTGCTCTCCAAGAATTTCTGGGCGCCGCACAGTGGGTCGCACAAGGGCAGAACATTCGCTTCTGTGTATATATTTAACTTCAGCAACATCTGCAAGCAATGGATGTTGCACAACGTGTTGGTAGCAACATATAGCCGTCCATCTTTCTGTCTCTAGCACTGTTTAATTTATGTTTGTACACATTTTAGTATAATTCGATGTTTTGGAACATGTTTTTGGCAACATTCTGGCTTTGGGTACTTGGCAACCCAATTGTTGCTCAATTTACTGAGAGTGCAGCGGAGATTTACCCACTGTGCATGGCTCTCTTTGCCATGGTGCGTGGTTGCTTGCCGCTGACTCACACACACTCGCGTGCGGAGAGAGTGCGCGGCCCAAGTGGAGCACTTTTTGGGGAGTTTGGCGGCTGGAGACAGACAACACAGAGCGAGAGGGAAAGAGAGCGCAAGAGAGTGCGGCTCGCATGAGTGGGGCCCATTGGGTGGAGGAGCGGGAGGAGGAGCACTCAAATCAGTGGCCGCCACTCATCACCGTTATGATTATGAGCCTGCTGATGAGCTGCAGGCATGGCAATCAGCTGCTGGCTAACGCTAACGGTAACCGTAGGTTAGCTTCTGGGTTTGGCCTCTGACCCCAAATGCCAAAAGCGCGAAAAGAGCCAAATGCTCGTATGCGCGACGGGTGTCGCGAAATTTGCTAATTAGTCACGAAAAGCGAAAAGCGGCGGCGGCTGCTCGAAATGGTCAACGGAAACAGGACAAACGGACGGACGGACGGATGGCAGCACGCAAGCGGAACATCTGCTAATGACCAGACAACAGCTGTTGACAGCAGCAGTTACAGTTGCAACATGCAACAGTTCCTAAATGAATTTATTTTTTTTCATGTTTTTATCTGCCAAATGTAAGTCTTAAGCCATTTTTTAATTAAAGGAAAAATCAATATTTTTAAAAAACATTTGCTAAAAAATCTGATAATTTAAATAAATAATAAGATAAAGCTCCTCATAAGTATTTATAGAAAATAAAATATTGAGAGTGCTGTTTTTTCTTCGCAGACCTGCTTTTGTTTACATTTCTTTCATTATGCGGCCAAAATTTTGCAATCCATCCATCCAGTTTTCGAAAAAGTAAATATTTTGCCGGTTATTCAGAACAGATGCAGGCCATTATTTGGCCCAGGGCATTGACACGAATTAAACAAAAATATATAAAATAATTCCCATTTACGAGTTACGAGTCCTTTTGAATCCTCTTAAACATAAAGTACAAATGTGCGGCCACCTTTTGGGTTAAGGCTGCGGATTTACAACAAATCCCTCTCTATAAAGATATGTGAAGTATATATAGATTTTATTTATACGCGATTCCCTCTTCCGTGTTAAATGCTTTCTTCCTCATTTTCGGTGAAAAGAGGGCGGCTTAATGTCTTTAATGACCTCGACTAATGATCGAAGCTGATTGATTCGACGGAATCGTCGAAGGCACTCTCCAAGTTTGTTGTCTGCCTTATTTTTAGACTCTACACACACCTCACTACCCCCCTAAAAATATTTTTGTTAATTCCCAGCCCCCAAGGTGTCACTCTGGCGGAGACAGAGAAAGGCAAAATTGGGGGAAAAACTAGAGAAAAATTCAGGGGAAAATGCCTGTTGAGAGCATTACGACAAGCGATGGCCATTTTGTAGCATACGTTCAGGCTCGGATGCCTTTTTAATTGGGTCGCAAATTTCCAGAAATTAATTAATACTCTGTAAAGATTATAAATAAATTCTAGTTTTTAATTCACTCTCCGGACAATATTTAATCATTGAAAGAAAGCTTACAAAATAAAGATACTCCCATTGTACGGCTGTAAGCTCTGCCGGTCTCTCTTTCTCTCATTCCCACTAACTGCTCCTTGCTAACTTTCCCTCCTTCTTCTTCTTTCTTCTCTTTCCCCAACTCCTTCTCATTATTTTACAGCATAAATAGTGATATCTCCCACTGTACTTAGTAAGACTAACTGTTCTTTGACAAAGCCCCAAATCTCCCTCCTCCATCTCCCTAACACAATTTTACAGCTAGTCGGCAGCTTTCCAAAAGTCGGATTCCCATGTGAATGGAACGACGACCATAAGTATTGCCGTGCGATCCGTGGTTATTAAACGTGAAATGTTCTCGTCCGGATTTTGTGCCCTGTTCTTAAGTGTCCTCGTGTGCCACGTTCAGGGGGGTAAGCTGTCCGCGGAGGAGGTGCCGGGACACCCGGGTGGAGTCCAGGTGCTGCCCAGCTCCTGCCGGAATGCGTTAAATGGCAGCAGCATCGCCGGCCCGGAGATTCGGCTGCCCTTCGTCGACATGGTGGTGCACCACGAGATGCCGATTTTCGTGCTGCGCGAGCCGGAGGCGGATCTGCTGCTCCTGCTCCACGGACCGGAGATCCATCAGCTGCACGTGGCCACCGGCAAGCGGCGCCTGGTGCCCCTGGGCGGCCTAGCGGGACGGGTGAGAGAGCGCCCGGCTCTCGGCGCTGAGATTGTGGCCTGGCGGCAGTTTCTTCTACTGGCCCTCGTCCTAGAGGACTCTCTGGAGGTATACCAGCTGCCCAGGGATCTACTCCTCTCCGAAGATCCCGCTACCCAAGTGAACTTTGAGCCCCTGCAGGAGTTCTCGCTGCCAGGGGGATTCCTGCAGCTGCATCTCCTCAAGCCCAGTGCGGACCAGGTGCTCCTCCTGGTGGCCTCCAATCACACAAGGACGCACAGCAAGTGCAGGTGAGATCAGAGTACTCCCAGGTTCAGGAAGCGGATTGCATATAAAAAAGTGTTGTAATTAACCCACAGAACCTTCGAATGGCTGGACACGTACTTCAATCCCCTCGAGGAGATCACCCTGCCGGCCATCCGCGTCCTTCAGGTGGTGGGTCGCCAGCCGGTGTATCTCATCTTTGGTCGATCCCTGCGAGGATCCCAGTCCCGGGTGAGTGACGATCCACTCCATTTCAGGTTCTCAACTGATCTCTTGATCTCTTCCAGCTGGTACTCACCATTTACGAGCTGGACAGGACCACGCTGCGCCTGCAGCAGCGCCAGGCCCTGACTGTCCAGGCCCAGACTGTCCATGCCTTTAGATTCCGCAGCCGGAACCGTCTGATTGCCTGCAGCTCTTCCGCCTCGGATCCCTGTCTCTTCTTTCGCATGATCGACGGCCAGTTCGTGGTCAATCGCAAGCATTCGCGTCGTGACCTCAGCTTCCGCCGGCTGACGGCCACCAAGGGGGGTCAGCTCCTGGTCGGAGCCCGGGCCAACGGGGAGGTGATTGTCTTTGGCTCCGCCCGCCTGGATTGCTACTCCGGCTTTGCCATGACCGGCGAACCGGATCCCAGTGGCCTGCTCAGTCACAGGAACGCCCAGAACGAGAGTTTCCTGCTGCTCGCCTATCGCCTAGCCTCGAGTGCCGTGCTCCGGACTGTTCAGCTGGGAGCTGTGGAGTACGAGGAGACCGCCACCAACCAGGTGGGAGCCACGCTGGATGAGGGTGAGTAGTGTGTGGGGGGGATTATTTTTCAATATTCTGAACAGGATTCTGAGTGCTGTTCTACTTTCACAGACCTCACTGTGGTCCAGCTGCATCGCCATGAGTTCGAGGAGTCCATCAATGGCCTCCGTGGCCTGCTCCTGCGCCGTCGCTCCTCCCTGGCAGCCCTGCGCAACTGGGTTGAGAGGTTGCAGCGGAAAGACTGGATCCAACTGCAACAGGAGGCCCTCCATCTTCGCGAGGGGGGACACATTGGACATCTGCAACTGGAGGGTGAACACCTGCTCACGCCCTCGCTGCTGAGGCAGCGTCTGGAGGGGCTGAAGCTGCGTCTGGAGGAGCAGCGTCACACGAGGAGAATGACCCGTTCCTTTGGGGCGGAAAACGGCAATGGAGGCAGGGAAACGCTCAAGGTGAAGCGTCTCCGCGTGGGCAATCTCAACTACGGAGGAGTTCTTATGCCAGGTACGAACTCCCGAAGGAACAGCACCTTTACTTGGTCTAATCATTAAATTCTCTATAAGGACACATCTTGGACACATCATCCAGCCCAGCACCTTTGTTGACCATCAGAGGGGATCCTCTACTGACCAAAACTCTGCGTGCAGAGCACCTGATGACCCCGCCGGGCTACGCCAACTCAAGTGACCCTCAGACGCAGACGCCACCAGAGGCGGACGCGCATCCTGCTGCTACCGAGTGTGTGGTGCGCCGCCTCCAAGTGGAACGGATCAATGGAGTGTCGTGGAGCGACTTGCTCGACTCGCTATTCCTGCGCAGCCGCGACACCCGCATTGAGGGTCGCCTTGTCCTGCAGGCCAGGACGAAGGTGGACGCCATGCAGACGACCCTGCTCAATGGTCTGGTGGTGGCCCAGCTGTTCAACCTGCGAAGTGCCCAGGTGATCAGCTCCAACATCTTTATGTCCGCCTTCTTTGCGCCGCGCCTCGAAGCACAGCGGGTGAACGGACTGGACTTTGCCCAGGACATAGTCTTTCGCGGCACAGGCAATGACACCTGGGTTAAAAGTAAGCCCAGAACTTGGCCTGGACCTATAATGAATCTAATCTAAAAACTGTTCTTTCCTGCGACAGCTCCTGTGCGCATCGACCAGATGAGCGTGTCCGGTGACCTGCAGGTGGCGAATCGAACGAAGAGGCAGCTGGAGCCGGAGAAGGAGCAGCGCCTGCAGCAGTACTACACGGGCAGGATCACCATCCGGGGCTCCCTAACGCTGAGGGGTGTGCAGCGGGACACCGAGAGCTCCCTGCTGATGCTGGGCAATCAGTCGCTTGCCCGGAGCGACCTCCAAGCCGAGTACCTGCTCAACCAAGAGCCACAGGTGGGACTCTCTGCCTTATACCGAGCTTTACCTCTCATCCCTCTTCTTTAATTCCCTTAGCTTATATCCAACTTGACCTTTGGCTACGCCAAGGTCAGTACACCTTCACTCAACACCAGCTTCCTGGGCGGACATCCTGTGGCCGAGCACCTGCTCAGCGGAGGTCAAGCGAACGCGAGGCAAAGCTCTAATAAAACCCTGCACATCATCTTCATGAATGCCAGTGTCCAGGGCGACATCCTGTGCCGGGACTACAGCTCTCGCCTGGCCGAACTCGCCAGGGAGGCAGTGCGTCATGGCCAGGAGGCGAATATAACAGGACACAAACGCTTCCGGGCGCCAGTCACAGTCCAAACCCTTCAGAGTCAGCAAGTAAACGGAATGCCGGTAAGCGAACTGATTCTGCGCTCGAATCCCAACCAGAATTTCCAGGGAACCAAGAGCTTTGCCCGCCTGGTGGCGGCGGATGAGCTGCGTGTGCAGCAGCACCTGAATGTGAGTCGCCTCAATGGACTGCCCCTGGAGCAGCTGCTGGGCCACGACCTCAGCTTGAAGCGCCTGGAACTGACGGAGTCGCAGCCGCATCTCAAGATGCTGCACTTCCGTCGCCTCAACGGCCTGCCCATCGACGACCTGCTGTCCAAGATCTCGGAGAGCAACGACACCACCACCTCGCAGCTCCTCCTCCTCCGCAAGCAGCTGCTCATCGAGGGCAGCGTGCGCTTCGAGAAGCCCCTCCAACTGCAGACCATCAATGGCATTGGGTGGGACGAGTACCTGGGCCGCCTGGTCAGACCCGATGCCAATGCGGAAATGGGGGGCAGAAAGTCCTTCATGGCTGGCGTCCAGCTAAGCGATGCCCTGCACACGCCGCACATCAACGGCCTCGACCTGAGCTCCCTGCTGGACAACACCCTGCTCCGGATGACGCCGCAGGAGATAGGCGGTGCCTACAGCTTTGGCCAGATGGCGGCCAGCCATGTGGATGTGCCCCGGGTGAATGGGGTGCCCGGGGAGGAGTTCATTGACACCCGCAGGGATGTGCAGCTAAAGGGGGATCTCCACCTGCGGCAGCTGACCATCAAAGGCAGTCTGGAGTGTCCTTCGGTGGGGGCTGAACCTGGATTTGGATTGGACAATCTGGCGGAGAGGGTGGAGCTGGTGAAGCAGCTTCCCTGGCGGAACTTGATAGTCACCGGCGATGCCCTGTGGGATGACGAGGCTGATGCCCAGGATGCCCAGGAGGAGCACTCCCAGCTGGACTATCTGCGGCAGCACGCTGTCCGGCGGGAGGGAAACCAGAGCATCACAGGACACGTGCTCCTCAGGGCCCCTCGCCTGAAGAGGCTCCAACGCAAGCAATCGCTGCCCGCAGATCTCAACCTAGCGGACGTGGCCGAGGACGCCCTCCTGCGCTGGACAGGCAGCAACGAAAGCCAAGTGATAACGGCCAACCACGAGCTGGTGGGAACCGTGAGAGCCGGAACCGTGCACCTGGCCAAGGATGCGCATTTCGGACAGGTGAATGGCATCGATATCGAGCGCCTGAATGCCTCACTCTACCGCGTGTCAAGTGGCGAGACCATTGCTGCCCATCTCCACTTCCTCCAGGCGCCAGAGATGGGCCGCCTGCGGCTGGAGAGGCCCGAGGTGAATGGTGCTCCGCTTGGGGATATCTTCCAGCAGGGCGCAGGTCAATCCTGGCCCAGGGTCCGGTTTAGGCAACTGCACGTCGAGCAGTCCCTCAGCCTGGGCTCCGTGAACGAGATGAGCGTGGAGTACTTCCTCCAGCACCGCATTCCCCTCAAGGGAGCCGCCCTGGAGGTGTTCGGCTCCCTGACCTTCGAGCAGCTGCAGCTGGGCAAGCCCCTGTTGCGCACCATCAATGGCATTCCGCTGGATAACCTCGTGCTGCAGCACAGCCGCCAGGTGCAGAGCATCGCGGGTGCGAAGACCTTCCATGGCGGTATACAGTTCACGGGACCGGGTCACGTGATGAACCTGAACGGGCGTGATCTCAGCGAGAGCTACCGCGGCAGCATCTTCCGGGACAGGGACTACAACATCGATAGCCTGGTGCTGGACAGGGCTCTCTTCTCGGGAGGACTAGTCCAGCCAGAAGCAGCTCCTCCCCAGCTGCTGCCCAGCAATCCCAGAGCGATGGAGGAGAATGGAAATCCTCTAAAGGAGGAGTTGCAGCAACTCCTGACCGTTGGCAATCAGAGCAGCTCCCTCCACAGACGGCTGCTCTATCTGGACCACGACTCCGAGCCGCTGGCATCCGAGTGGGTGAAGCCACCGCTCCGGGGTGCCGCCGACTACCAGCTAACCCTGCCCCTGGGTCAAACGGGTCCCTGCCAGCGTCGCGAGCTGCGGGCCCAGCTCCGGCTCGCCGAGCGCCGGGTGCTCCTGGCCAATGCCACCTCCTCCCCGGCCAGCCAGCTGACCCGCCTGAGCTCTGGGGATATCAAGGTAAAGGTCCAGAATCACTGCCATCGTCCCGCACGGAGACTGCGCAGCAGGATCAGCATCAGTTGCCGCAACGAATCCCACACCCTGGGCATGCGCCAGCCGGTGGAGGCAATGCATCTGCTGGATCAGGGCCACGGACTGGCCCTCCTGCTCCTGGGCACCGAGGAGGAAGTACGAGTCCTGCGGCTCAACCGAACCAACTGCAGCCTGACGGACTGGCAATCGGTGACACCGGCCGATGGTCGCCTGATGAAGGTGCTCCGCTTGAAAGGAGGCGGAGGAGAAAATGAAGGGGTAGAAGAGGAGGACCTCCTACTGACCAGCGGCCTGGAGGGCCACCGTCCCGTGCTGGCCATCCATGCGCGGGATCCCGTGGACCAACGCTTCAAGTTGCTCCAACTCATCCCCGGCTCCTACGATCTGGCCGAGATGCAGGAGGATCAGCTGCTGCTCAGCTGCCCGGGCTGCCGGCACATCGCCATCTTCAGTAGAAGGGACCGCGTTCCCTTTGAGCCCCGCCAGCAGCTGAGCTTCGAGCGGCGCATCCAGCAGCTGACCCCGTTCCGGGTGGGAGGTGAGCAGTATCTGCTGGTGGTCACGCAGCCGGAGTCGGAGCACTTCTACCTGTTCAAGTACGGCCAGGTGGGGGGCTGGCAGCAGCGCAGCTTTGGCCACAAGAAGCCACAGCAGCAGTGGGCCTTTCCCCTGGTGAAATCCGGCCAGAGATTGGAGTTGGGCGAGACGCCGCTGCTGCTGCTCTGCGATGGGAGGAGGGAGTGCAGCCTGGTGAGGGCCCTGCTGGGCTGAGGGTTGAGGTTAAAGGTTTCTTTCTTTTTGTATATTATTTGTATTTCGTTATTGCTGTATTTAGTGTGTACATATCTCTACCCTTATGCTATATAAATATAAATATAAATCGTTATTCAACCCCTCAAAGGACTCCAAGGACATGTTTTCTTTACAAAATATATCAAGTTGGAAAATTATCCCATGCTCTGGCGATCTGATCGAGATTATCACATGCCTAGGCTGGCCTAGGACCCCTCTTACTTGGCTAGTTTCCCCCACAATCCCCCACAAATCCCTCCCGTATCCCGTATCCCCCTCCCTAGGTGGAGAAGCTCTTCGTGCTGACCGTGAGCACGTAGCCCGTGAAGACCAGGAACCCCAGTATGCCCCAAACGGAGCTGTTCTGATTGCCGCCGTCACCAATCTGGGCCACAATCCACTCCACATGACGGGCCACATCCTCGAACCCGCCATCCGCGCTCCTCAGGCCCAGCAGGCGATCCTGCTCCGTCAGCGTAGCGCCCGCATCCATGTATAACTTCTGACCCCCAAGCGCATTCATCACCTCCGCCTGGACACAGATCCGGGGGGACTTGCTCTGCTGCTCCTGCTGGTGGAGCACACACGCCGTGTGAGTGGCATTCAGGGTGACCAGATCGTGCAGCTCCCGGATCTCGCCGTCGTAGCCCCAGGTGCTGATCTGCAGCAGGTTGCTGGGGTCCGCATCCAGGACGGAGGTGTCGCCGGGCGAGGGCAGGCTCACCGGCTGGATGAGGCCATGGTCCAGGGGCACGTCCTGGTCCAGCATGAGTATGGCCAGGGCCAGATCCTTGGGCGGCTGGTGAATGTGCGTAACGCCCAAGGCCAAGCCCTGGTCGTGGGGAGCGAACCTCTGGGGATTACCCAACATAACGCGCAGCTCTGAGGGATGATAGTGGGTCTTCTTCACGTGGCTGTGGGGGATTTTGAAACAAAAATCAAATAAATATCGAAACAATAACAATAAAAATTTAATTTTTAATTATTTTAGCATAAAACATTTATTTTCTTTAATGTTAATTAGTTATATTTCAAGTAAATCGCTTTATTGTCATATTTTCCTCCCCCCCAACTCGCTAGTTGGGAATTATAACTCACCTGAAGATGCAACTGCTCACGGTTAGCACGACAGATGGCGCCACCAGGGCACCCGAGCAGATGTGCCCCTTGCCAAAGTAATCCCGCTCCTGGGCCAGCAGACGGATGGATGCATGATACGGGGCCCTCATCTTGCCCTGGAATCGATCCTCCCCAGTGGCCGCTGCAATGGCCTCCATTTCGGCCAGGCCAAGTCGTTTCGCGGTCAAGTCGCGATGTGTATAGGCTGGGGAAGGTATCAAATATAAAAATATAGTTTAGATATACATATTTATATTTTATATATTTTTTACAAGTATATCAAATTTAAACTTCAGTTTAAACTATAAGTCTTAGACTCTGATGAAAAAAATATATATGTATCATAAATATTTTTGATAAATAAATTTGCTATGTTTTTGAACGATATAAAATCGATAACTATATTTTCTGCTTTCCATAATTGCAAAGATATATCTCTAAATATTTTTAAAGTAAATTATGCTCTTATTATCATAAACTTCACTTTAAATTTTATTAGTTAACCTCTTAAATAATAAAAGACTCCACAAATATTTTCAATAAATAAAATTGCTATGTTTCTGAATTATATAATATCGAAAATGATATTTTTAGCTAAGGATATTTGCACAGGTATGTTTTTTATGAGTACCAAGCTCATGTTATAATTAACTTCAGGTTTAAACTTGCAATCGTAACCCTTAATGATACAAATATACACAAATATATTCGATAATTTAAACAGAATGATATAATATCGAAAACTATCATTTTTTCCATCGATATATGTGCTCAGGTACATCCCTATCAGCAGAGAAACCCGCGAGGTGAAGGTTAGGCAGGAAGGCTGATAAGCCCACAATCGAGATCCGATCGGATTCCCCCTGGAAACAGTCTCCGAGTGCAGTTGGGGCCTTATCACCTTATCAGGACGCCTGGTCAGCGCCCGATCGCTGCGTGATATACCGGATTCTCGATTTCCCTGCGGAGTGGCACCCGGGGAGTAGCGGCAACTGAGAGAGCGATCAGGCCACCACCCGGGCGTATGGGTGATCGCAGATATGATAGCTGCTGCCTATGGGTTGATATCTACATATATCTACATATATAGAACCCAAACCAAGTCAGTCTGAATGCCGGAAGCGGTTTTGTTTTGGCCAAATCACGCGATATATAGCCGCTGATCGCCCCAATTGATCAATTTTGGAGTGACGCACTTAAAGGCAGACAGCGATTTGGATAATCGTGGGATGATATTGGGATTTATTTTTGAGCAAGGGAACAGTGCCAGCGAAAGGTAAATATTATACAAAAAGTATTAAATATGATGATAAGATATTAAATAAAATAAAATATAAAATATATAATACATAATAAAATAATATAAAATATTATGATAATATATTAAATACTTAATTATAGTCTCACTATTTATTTAACAAATTTGCTTTTCATATATTTATTCCTTTTTTTTGAAACACAAATATTTAAATATATGAAGGTTGCCTTCCCAACTTAATTGCAAACCCAATTATATTAATGAACAAAAATCTAATTTTAGACTAACTATAAAAAGACATCACTATTAACCTAATCAGATGAACTTTTGCCAAAAAAAAAACCTATAGCAAAACCACATAAAAATCTCAAACAAGTTTTGCCATACAAATGTACAACGCGTTAAACGCAGCACTTAAATTGTTGACACTTTCATAAAATGTTTAAACATAAATTATAGACTACTTGACTTTAAAATATATATATATATATTTGTATCTATATATTAATTATTTTTAAAGCTTGCAGCACTATCTAAGATATTTCTGGATGTAATAACATTTCAAGTATTATAGGGAAACCTTGAACGAATCAAGTACAAATTAGGCGTAATGCCATATCTGAAGCCATTCAAGGACTAACTTTCGCCGATAACTGTATATACATATATAACAGAATATATAAATAAATATGTATAAATATACAATAAATCCTTTTAAGCCCCATTAAAAAAGAACATTTAATAATAGCTTATCACAGCTACAAGTTACAATATAAATTTGATTTTAAGATCGGTATGTTCACCATTTTTTACCCATAAGATTATTCTCTTCTTTACAACATCATTTTATTATAAAAATTCCAATTTCCCTTTAAAATTTAACTAAAACCTTAACACTTCAGTTCCTAATTTATTTAAAATAAAAAAAAAAGTTACTTACAAGTTTGCATTTCGGTGCAGAGAAAGGCAAAGATCATAGTTTTTACAATCTTGCGCCAGTGATCGTTGAGCTGCATTCTGAAGGTTATTTCCACACAACAGGCACAGTAAAAAATTTAAAAAAATATGAATATATATATTTTTATATATGTGAAACACAGGTGGTGATCCCAGCTTTAATCTGTGAAAGCGGAAAGCGTGCTGATCGGTTCACCTGTCGAGCGTCGAATGAAGAAATCGCCGGCGAGCTTCTTTCCTAAATCGAACGAACGCAAATTCGCAAAAAGCGTTCTTAGATAATTCCATAATTTTGTTTTGGTTTCGTGAGTTTTGATTCGACGTCGATGTCGGTGGCGATAAGGCAGGCACAGGCACCCATACACGACGACTATATAGAGCCCCCGGATCCCATTGGAATCGAATAATAAACAAACACACATCGATAAGCGCTAGTCGTTTCTTGATTATTTGGTATGTTTTTGTTTTCATAATTATTTTGCTGAATTTGTTTATGTTGCAAGATGGATGCAAGTCGGTCTTTAAGCTGAAAATAATGATGGAGATTTAGCTAGAGATATAGATTCAAGATTCCTGAGAACAATGAGCAATGATTGGGAGGGATCTCTGATAAAGCTCAACCATCATGCTTACTTTTTATTGGGAAACACATTTTCGGGGAAAACTATTTGCTGCGCGTTTAATTTATTTTCGGGTTACCCTTGTTTATTTCTATTCTCAAGATAGCAAAACTTTTACACAGAGAATTATTTCGTATAGTTTTTGGGCTTTAAAGTAATTGTTTTGAACAAAACATTTAGCTTGCGAAAGTGACTTTTAAAACAGTTTTATTTTTCATATTATTATAAATTTTAAAAATTTATTTAAATTACTTTAGAAACTATTGTAGTTTTTATATTGCACCTTGCAAGGAATTTTTAACAACAGAAAATTCGTTTGTAGAATATTTTAAGATAATTTCATTTAGGAAAGCCGCAAAAATCGCTCATGATTTAAAATCACTTGAATTTATATTCATGGCACTAGTGAAAAGGATATAAGATATATGAGATATTTCTAAATCAAAAACATTTTTTTATTACTTAAATACATTACCTATAACTAATATAATTATTATTAATAATATCTTAGTTGCATTTAATTAGTAGTCAAAAATATATCAACGCAATGATTTTTCTAGCTTTGCTTTATTTAAGTAAGTAATTGAAGAAATTATATAAAAAATGTAATAAAGATCACCCATTTTTTCCTTAGTGTAACGGAAATTACGTCTTCTTTTTGTATTATTTTTTTTTTTTGGAAAACTATCAATAGGCCACTTGGTCGAAACTAAAACGGAAAGCAGAACTAGATTACATCGCGGAGTGTGCCCGATAAGGATCTGGATCGTGCAGGAGGGGACTCAAGATAACAGTTCCTCACCGAAATCGTGGATTAATCAATGGATGTTGTAATGCCCCGAGGCCTTGGGGGTGAAACCAGGCGATATCGAGAAGCCAAATCACAATCAAATCGAATCAAATCGGGGACAGACAATCGATGGCATCGCTGTTGAGTTGAGTGCACCCACTCAATGCAGTCGGCACTCGGCACTCCTTGACCTTGTCTGCACGGCGATCGGTGGTCCGATGGAGCGATGGATCGATGGATTGCCCTGCTGTCACGGACACCACCATTCTTTGGGCAGCCGTCCAGTCTGCTGCCATAAAGATTAGGCTCCTATCGGCTGGCCAGCTCCATTCATCGGACCAGTGAAATCAGGCTGGTTTTCTGCGCCGTAAACTATTTTTAGTAAAACGAACTAACGCAATTGGGCCCTGATAGCGGCGTCCATCAGGGATTAGTTGGTCGTAGTTTCCCGTAGATTATAAATTTGTGGGGGGAACTAACTCGCCACCCACCGCCCAGAAGTAGGCCATGGAGCCAGGAGAGAGCACGAAGCTTTTAACAGGGTTTTTTCAAAGTTCCGGCATGGAAATTAAAAGAAATCTTTAGGGATCAATACCCCACAGGCGTCAAGGACAATTTTATATTCTGAACTTAAAATATGTGTTTCAGAGACATGAATTAGGTATTTATTAATGTGATCAATATTAGTAAGAATTTAAATTAAAAACTATGTTAAATAATCAGAAAACTTGGTAATTTCAACTTGGAAATTTTTTTTTTTATCGATTTTTAAACATTAAACATTAAACTTAAGCACCAAATTTGATTTTTAACTTTAAACAGCAACCACAATTTGCTGTAGGGAGAAATAAGGCTTTAATTATAATTACAAATGCATCATTTTGTAGATTTCATGCACCAGGCGCATGATATCTGTTATAAACTGTTATACATTTTCCGAGTTTCCAACCATCTTGGTCTGAAAGTCAGCGCCAACCACCTTCATTGGCTGTAACTTATCGTCATTTTAAATTTGAATTTAAATTTAGTAATAAATTTAATGTATTTTTTGTTTTCTTTTTTTTTTGTTGTACAAACTGGTTCGAAACTCTGAAAATTTATAACAGTTTATAGCAGATCCCCGTCGCTATAAAACCCAGCAAGTGTACAAACACGTAGAAAACTAATAAGACAATAAATCATAAAAGAAAAACTCTTCTATGTGTATTATTTTTATGTAAATCGGATTTGCCTGCAGGTTGATCTTCCCAATAGGAAATCCCCATTTTATAGTTATGTATGTATATATATATTTATTATAATATATTTATTTTTTTTAAATTAATAAAAAAAAAAAAAGAGCTAGCCTTGTCCTCGGGGATTAATGACTTAGTATCAGCCTAAGGGTCAGGAAGCTGGGCACGAGCAGGCTCAGAGTGCTGGCAATGGAGGTCATGGCACCACCACCACCATCACCATCGCCACTGCCATCGATATCTCCACTTCCCTCGCCACTACCCTCGCCACTTCCTTCGCCACTACCATCGATATCTCCACTTCCTTCACCACTGCCATCAGGATCACTATTCGGATCCTCGCCCATCTGCTCCAGTATCCAGTCGTAGTAGTAGGCCACCTCGGTGTAGACGCCCGGCAGCAGGGGCTGGGCACACTTGATGCCCCAGGACACGACGCCGGCCAGCTCGCTCTGGCAGACCATCGGGCCGCCGGAGTCGCCCGAGCAGGCATCCTTCTCGCCCTGCTCCAAGTAGCCGGCACAGATCATGCCGGGCAGGATCAGATGGCCCAGATCGCTGTCCTCGATGCAGTGCTCCTCACTGATGATGGGCAAGTCGACGGTCATCAGCAGGTCCGAGATGTAGCCATCCTCTTTCGTTCCCCAGCCGGTCACCTGGCAGACGACGCCCTCGGCCACCGGGAAGCGATTGAGGGCAATCGGTCGGATGGTGGGATGACCCGTCGGCACAGTGCCATTCAGCTGCAGCAGAGCAATGTCCTTGTCGTAGGTGGACAGAACGAATTTGTCCAGTTGCATGATCCGCTCCTTGATCTCGAAGGTCAGCGTGTTGGCCTTTTCGTAGCGATCCAGGTTGCCCATCACCACGATGAACTCCTCTTTGGGCACAAAGGTGCCGTCATATATAACCTGGCTGGGATGGAAGATCAGGGTAAATTATAAAGTATATAAAAGTATAACAGTGGCAGTATAACAATAACAGTATAACAGTAACAACTTAACCATAAAAGATGCAGATTTTAAACAAGGCAATATATATAATGGCTAGAATAGGAAACCAGAATGAATTATAAGTATAACAGTATAACAGTAGTAGTATAACAATAACAGAGTGTAAACAACACAACGTTCTAATTGTGAATTAGTGATTATAAATAGGCTGGAGATACCATAAGCTATATTAAGATCGGAAATCTGGATTAATTATAAGTATAACAGTATAACAGTACAATTGAATTACCAAAAAGATCCCTTCCCAAGCTCGAAAATGATAGAAATCATTACCTAACCGTGCTAGCGAGTTAAATAGATTGAAAACCCAAGTCCCCGATATGTATTTCTTATGAAATTCTTCATGTGTAACTATCTTCTTGCCTCCACAATTGATAATAAGTTATAATAGTCATAAATGAGTTAATAGCCACGTGAAGCGACACTTGTTCTACCCATTCTACCCCTAAAAATCATACAGATATAGTTCAGAGATAAGGTGTAGAGGCAGACATTAAATATTTGACTTTAAGAGCTCATAAATAAATTTAGGAAAATAAATATAAAACTATGCGAAAAACGTATTGCATTTTAATCTATTTATTTGATAACTTTATAGCAAAATTTATGATGGTAAAAACCTACATTTCCCGGAAATGAGCAGTAAGCTTACACTACCTGAACTTGGGCTTACTCACAAATATATAAATCACATATAAAAGGTAATGAAAAAACCACTTTAAAATATAATAAATATAATTTAAAAATATATACAATTTTGCACATTGCTTGAACTTACTCCACAAAACAATGGGCGGCGGTTAGCACCCAGCCCGGCCGGATGAGCGATCCCCCGCACAGGTGTCCCGTCCCAAAGAAATAGCCATCGTTGAGCGCCTTCCGGATGCCCACCTGATGCCTGGTGGCGGCCAGAGTGGCCTCCGTGCCGTTGATGATGCGCCCGGGGTCCACATCGAAGCGTGGCTTAATGCCCCTGGCGCCCAGCGGTGTGGGTCTCACAAAACCTAAAGGAAATTTAAAAGGAGTTTAAGAGGAATTTAAGAGGCAATACGAAGGAGTTGAAGGAGAGTTCGGGTAATCCAGGCAAAAAGAGTGAGAGCAGCTTACCATTCAGTGCCGCTGGCAGGATTGTGAGCACGGCCAGAAGCAGAGATCCCGCCAGAAGTGGTCCCGATCCGATCATCATGGTTGGTGGTTAGCTTCGTGTTACGTCCCCGACGTGGCAATGCCAACTGGTGCAGGAGTAGGAGTAGGCGCTGCCGAAGCCATATCGTCGCCAAATAAATCTGACAGCGGTTCGGGCATCCTAATCTAATCAGAAGACACATCATCATCATCATGATCGTACATCGCACATTATATGTACATCGCATGTACATAGAAGACACGAAACCCTTCGGGCTTTTGGCCTTCACTAAAATGGCTTGTCATTGCCGGAGCCGAAGACTGGAGAACCGGAGAACGGAGGCGGGCGAACGGAGACCGGAGAACGGAGACCCAAGACCAGAGAGCTTCTGTGGGTGCTTTGGTCTAACCAAGAACTGCAGCCACTCGAGGCGCTTCCACTGGATTTTCCCCTTAGCCACAATCTCTTGGGTTTTAACACACACCGATTTATGACGGCCTCCGGCAAAAAAAGCAAGGGGAATTTGTGTACTTTGGGATTTCCAAAAATCAAAAAAATTTCTGCTTCTTTCAAATCAAAATTTATATCTGGAAATCGTCGTCTAATCGTATATCTCCTGCGCTTTCTAGATTAACAACCAAATCTCCTTGGGGTTTTTTTGGTAGACCACCAAGTAGATCCTATTTGAATTTTTTGATATTTGAAAAATATTTGATGAGGAAATATAAGAAATAAATAAACGGAAAATCGTGTTAAAGACTTGCTTACTCACTAAAATTTCCAATTTAAAATCAGAAACCAATATTAAAGAAAGTCCCATATCAGCCAAGAACTCCTTGCTGTCCCTCTGTCACTTCATTTCCCAGAAAACTCGTCGATCAGCGACACCTTCAAAAGCGCATTTGTTCGATCGCTGACCACCGTTGTTAAGATTTCGAATTAATTCAACTCGCGCGGCTCTTGGGCAAATAAAATTGATTAATATTTCAGTTAACTAGGCTGGTAAACAATTTATGAAAAATCAAAAAATTAATTGGCGAGAGAGAGATATGGCAACAAAGAGCGAGTACCACCGACCGAAGAGTTACTCATTCTTTAATGAAATCTGGGTCAATTTTTTTAATTGCTATTATTATTGTGGGGGAGATAACTTAATTTTTGTATACTTTATGTTATGCCTTAAGTGTTTATTTACATAACCATATTTAATAAGGTCAAAGTGCTTGGTTTCTTTTTTTTTGTTTATACTTTTATATGCGGCAATTGTGAAGACAATTCAATTAATAAACATAAACAATGGAATAACCAGAAAAGAAGGGTACAATTTATAGCTTTTTATACTTGAAGAAATCTTGTTGATGAATATTTAAACTTATTTAGTTTAGTTAATCGGAAAAGCAGATCGAAGATTGTTATTTATGAGAAACGATTGAGACCTTTAAATATTCAACAATCCTTGGAAAATGGCATTTAACTCTTAATTTCCTAGTCTTTTATTTATAGAGCTTACGAGGCTTTTTAAGTTAATACAAAAATTCGCTAGATTGTTGTTTAAATAATTCCCAAGTCTTTTTTAATAGAGCTTTAAGAGTTTTAAAGGTAGAAATTCGTTTGCTTTACGGGGAAATGTCATACCTATTTTTGATTTTATATAATTTACTTATATATTTAGGTAGCAAACAACCTGCAGAGGCATCAAGAAATTTGCTTGTTTTCAGGTTAATCTCATCCCCATCTATTTTTTAATATTTAGCATTCTCTTAACTTTTATTATTACTTTTTACCCTTTTCTGGGAACAGTGCATACCCCTTGCCAAGTGCCAAGCACTCTCTGATGTCATCAATCAGCGTCCTCAACTATTGGTGGACAGGGACAATCTTCGAGTGGCTGGCGATTCTCAGGTGGCTCCCACTCGCCGCGATTAGATATAGAATCAGTGGTACTAACTAGCATTTGGTTGTTGGAACAACAGACAAAGCAAGCGATTTATTGTGTCACCACTGTGATGATGATGATGAGGATGGCAGGAGCCAGAAGGGCACCATACCGCAGGAAACTGGAGAAACCTGGCTGCCCGCTGAGCAGTTTCATATCTTGGAAGTCGGCGTAGTCCAGCGACAAGTTCACGACGCTTATCCAATCCACAAACTGCGAGACATTGGTATAGACGCCCGGGAAGCCGGGATCGGCACAGCCCACGCCCCACGAGATGATGCCGGCGAGGTAGCCATTGCAGGTCAGCGGTCCGCCGGAGTCGCCCTGGCAGGCATCGATGCCGCCCTGCAGGAAGCCGGCGCACAGCTGGGACTCGGGCTGCTTGTAGATGAAACGGCAGATCTCCCGCTTCAGTATGGGCACCGGGGCCTGCTGCAGCGTTATGGCCGAGTCCCACTAGAAAAATATATGTGTAGAATATGATATTCCCAGTACTGATCTCATCACATCACTCTCTCTCACCTTCCTGGGCTTGCCCCAGCCATGGATGAGGCAGGAGGTGCCCGCAATGGGCGGTTCGATGGCCAGCGGCACCGCTCGCACCATTTCCGAGCTCCAGGGAATGAACCCATTGAGGAAGAGCAGGGCAATGTCATTCGCCAGCGTGATGGAGTCGTAACGTTCATGGCCAATGATCTGCTGGACGAGATACTCCTGCAGGTGGGGATTCATCTGATCGATGACACTCATGCCGCCCAGCACCGTGAACATCTCGGGTCTGTGATACGTCCGCCTGTCCGTGTTATTGCTGGATGGAGAGGGATAGACTTAACTTAACTGGGGGGGGCTTAACGGGGTCTTAGAGAGTAACTATCAACACCCACATGGCATAGCAGTGGGCAGCGGAGCAGACCACCCGCTGGGTAATGATTGCTCCGCCGCAGACATGGCCCAGTCCAAACTGATGCTCGTGGACGGTGCGCCGGCGCACGGAGACCAGAAAGGGCACCTGGTCAACGGTCACCGTGTAGCCGCCGACCACTTTTGGCAGCCGCACAAAAGCCGCCAGCTCGGAGGCGGTGTCGTCATCAACACCGGGCATGAGTGTCGGTTCGGATCGAGTTTCGATTTCGGCTTTCGCTTTGGGTTTGGAAAGCGGTGTTTCAGCAGCGGGGGGGGGATGGAACTCCGGCTGGCCGCAGGCTGCCAGGGTCAGCGAGAGCAGCATCAGCGGCCACTGGCGGCGATACATCGCCATGTCCCAGGTCCAGAAGAGCTCGATCTCCGTTTCGTTGTCAAGTTTGTGTGGCAAAATAAAAATCAAAAGTCGAATGATAAATGGATCATTGCCAGAGAGATGCCGGAAAATATAAAGAAAGATTTTTAGAAGGTTTTTAGAACCCCTTTAAAGGGTGTCTAAAATTATACAATGCCATTCTTGAGCTACTGAATTCGGTGTTATTTTTTTACCTTAACAAATACCCACATTTTTACCCACAGGAAAATATAAAGAAAGATTTTAAAAGGTTTTTAGAACCAAAAACAGGGTATAAAAAAGTATGCAATGCCATTCTTGAGCCACCGCATTCGGTGCTATTTTTTTCTTTAACAAATACCCTCATTTTTACCCTCATTTTTGACTCTCTTTGAAAAATAAAAGCATTCCGGGATACACAAGATTTGAATTCTCTAAAAAATGTTGCCTAAAAGTAGGGAATTCATTCTCCTTTTACTCTTCAATTCAAGTTCAACTTAATTCTTTGTTCTCATCTGCACTCTCTTTTCCTTTGAAAATAATTTCCTTTTAAATAAATTCATTTATTTGCTAAACACAAACTACTTAAGTTACAGTCCGCAGTCCGCAGTCCGCATCACTGTGACGCCGCCGTCATGGTCGTCAGGACAATGGCCAGGGCCAGTGGCAGCCACCACCACAGTTTAGAGCCGGAACGCAGCGTCCCACCGGCTCCATTCCGATATATCGAATAGTTCAGCGAGCTATTCTGCTGCACAATCCAGCCGCTGTAGTACGACACGTTGGTGTAGACGCCCGGATAGCCGGCCAGCGCGCATCCGGTGCCGTAGGAGACAATGCCGGCCAGCTGGTTGTTACAATTCAGCGGTCCGCCAGAGTCGCCCTGGCAGGCATCGATGCCACCGCTAGAATAGCCGGCGCAGACCTGCGAGATGGGCACAATTTCGTAGGCAGAGCGACAGGACTCGTAGGAGACGATGGGCACCGAGGCCGCCTGCAGGCTATTGCTGCTATAGCCGCCCTGCAGAGGAGAGAGATGGGGAGTGTAATATGGATAAAAACATGATGAAAGCTTGCAGCTACTCACACTGTAAAGCACTCCCCAGCCGGAGATGATGCAAACGGTACCCGTGGCCACCGATCCCGTATTCAGGGCCAGAGCCCGCACCGTTGGCGAATTCCATGGAATGTAACCATTGATGAACATCAGGGCAATGTCATTGGTCAGCGTTTGGTGATTGTAGTTCGCATGGATGATCAGCTGCTGGACATAGTACTCCTGGGTGTTGGCGGTGCTGCTCCGCAGGTTGCTGCTGCCCATCACCAGGAAATACTCGCCTGCCGTTCGGTATTTGCTGGTATCGGAGCTGAAAGCAGAAATATTGAAATATAAATTATAGGAAGATGGAGATGGAGACGGAGTTGAGGGATACCTACTTGTAGCAACAATGGGCGGCGGTGGCCACTAGACGCTGGGAGATCACCACACCGCCGCATAGATGTCCGGATCCATAGCTCTTTCTGTCGTTGGCGGTCAGGCGAATGGATACCGTGTACGGCACCTCCGTGATATCCACCGCTTGGCCACCCACGATCTTGGGATCGATCTTTCCGGACGTGGCATTTACAGCTTCAGTTCCAGTAGCTGCGAAAAGATCGTTTTGTAATGTAATTAATCTTATTCGAAGCCTTTTCTTAACAAAAAAAAAAATGTTTTCATTTATTTCTTACATAAGGCAAGTTGTATTATTGCTATATTTTTGTTTATTTTATTTTTAAAAGCAACTTTTACTTCATGGCAGCAATGCCAGAACAATTTGTGAATTTTAAGCAATCTCCGCTCAGTTCAATTGATTTCGTATTGAGCTCTCACTTCAAAGCGCTCTCTTTTCGCCTTCTTGAAAGATCTTTTATACTCTCGCGTTCTCTTTCACGCTTTGCCAGCCATATTATAAGCAAAAGAGAGAGAGTTCCTACTGAGAGAGTCTCACTTCAGAGCACTCTCTTTTCGCTCACTTGAACGATCTTTTACACTCTCGCCCACTCTTCCGCGCATTTACAGGGAATAGTGAACGAGAGAGTTTTTTTAGAGAATGTTTCGCTTCAGAGCGCTCTCTTTCTCTTGAAAGATCTTTAGATTCTCGCTTTCTCTTTCACGCTTTGAGTTACTTCATAGAGCACTCTCTTTTCGCTCTAAAATCTCGCTTTAAAAATCTTTTACGCTCTCACTTTCTCTCCCACGACAGAGATTCTTTTTAGGTGCTCTCTAAGAGAGCTTATTCTTGTAATTAAAACGTAGGCTTGTACTTACTTAGGATTAATATAGTACTATAGTTACGGCTAAATGTATACAACACCAATTTTGTTAGGTGTATTAACAACTTTACAGCTCTAAAAACTGACTCATTGCCGATTATTGAATAGGTACTATAACTGAACAGTAATAATCGGTTGTCGCAGGTGTTAGTAGATAATAGCTGCAAGTATTTGAAGCACACAATTTTCCCCAGTGCTTTACGAAAGATACTTAACGTCAATTGATATATGTTTATGGTTTTATGGCTTCTTTTTATTGCAAAAAAAAAGAACAAAAAAGAAAACAATCTAATCGAAGTTTTTGCTTTGTGAACCACTCCTTGGGAAAGTACACCCTTGGATATTTGAGGATTTTAATGGGTTGGCATATAAAGACAAAGAAATATAAATTTCTAAGTATTATTATTATTATTGATATTATTATTAATCTTATGATAAGATTCTTATCAATATAAAGTAATCGCGTAATCAACAAAATTTCCACTCTTGTAATGTATCTTCAGTTATTACACAGATAAAAAAATATATAAAAAACTGATTCGAGCGATAACAAGTTCGCTCTCTCAACTCTTTCGTGGGTTTTACCCTATAAATAAACATTAGTTTCGTTATTTTTTTCATTTGCCGATTCTGTTACCACACTCGTAAAGCCATAATATCGGGGATTGATAACCGTCGTCAAAACCGTGTGACTCACTTTCATTGGCAGCCAGAACAACGCCGAGAAAAAGCGATATTGCCAGCAAGATTCTGGGCAACGCGAGATCCATGTTTTTGGAGTAACTAATTTGAAATCACAATACTTTTATTTCGAATGTTGGGGGTGGTGAGTGGTGGTTAGACCGTTGCTTGAATTATCGACCGAATTTCTTGAATCGAGCCACCGCAATGAGCCATCCAGACCCATGGACAGTTGATATTATTTGTGGGTGGCTGCCTGTGCCTATCTTATCGGTAACCGTGCGTAAATTGAATGTTGCCAAAGCCCCAAAGACCCAGCCCCCGGGCCCGAGATGGGCTCGATCGGGTGTCATAAACGTAATCAAATGCCAAATCAGAGCGAAAATGCACATTTGATTTCGATTAGCCACGCCCCTCCACCATCCCTGGGCAACACCTCCTCCTTTTTATATTTTTTGTGGCCAGCCAACTCCCCTGAATCAGACGACACTTGACGGCACTTTTTCGCTGAATCCAAATCCAATGTTTATTTAATTTTCGTCTGTTACAAATTAAAGTTATAATTTGATTTTCCCAGTTTTAAAAAACTGCACAAATGATGTAAGAAAAAAAATACAAGGTGCGTAACGCCCTTACAAATTTTTAAATTAAAGTTGTGCAGTTTTCTTCGTGTTCTCTTTGTTTCTTTCCTGTAAATAGGATTCTTTGGATTTCGTTTAATTTTTGTAGATTTAAAATTGGAATTTAAATATGGCGAAAAAAAAAAAGAAACACAAAAAATGTAAGCAACAAATTCAAGTTTTGCAGCAGAGCTTTCTTTGTGTTCTTTTTGTTTCTTTCATGTACATAAGTTTCTTTTTTGGATTTGTTTTTTGTAGATTTAAAACTGGGTAAAATTGTTGGATTTTTTTTGTTTCTTTTTTTCTTTTTTTTCCGTTTTCAAAAATTATCAAGTGCTTACGAACGTCCTTAACGAACTATATTTGCACTGTCCCTGATTTGATACCTTCTTTGGTTTATCCCTTTATCAGTGGGGAGATTTGTGTTCCAGGTCAAGTTGTACATTTCAAATGTACCGTGTTAACAACAATAAATAGAAAAATGCTTAGCTTAGCTTAGAGCACCATTAGTGAGTGAGTGGTTCTTGGGTTCGTGTAGTATACCTGCCTACTTCTCGCGCTGCTCGCGCTTCTGAGCCATGGAGGCGGCCAGTATGGCACGCAGTTCGTTAAGCTCCTGGTCGCTCTCAGTAAGCGATTCGTTGTTGTTATTTTCCTCTCCCGGAGCCTTCTCCGGCTCAGCTTCCTTTTCAGTCTTAACTGTAGCAATCTTCGGAGCGATTGTAGCAATCTTCGGAGCGGTTGTAGCCTTCTCCGGCTCTTCTTCCTTCTCCTTCTCAGTCTTTACTGTTGCAGCAGCTTCAGCTTCAGCTTTTGGGATCTCCTCTGGAGACTCTGGTTTTAAGGTCAAATCTAGTGCTGGCTTCGATTCCGAATCCGACTCAGATTCGTCCTCTTGCTTAGTGCCACCACCACCATTATTAAGCGCACCCTCGACCAGCCACTCGGCCATGTGATCCTCCTGAGAGCTCTGGGAATTGAACTGAACTTGGTTGTTGTTACCCGGCGACTGCATACGCTGCTTGATATTGCGCTCCAAGCGCTCGATGTTGAGCGCCCGAGCCCTGCGCTTCCTGTGAATAGTTTTTTGAAAGTTAATATAAATATAAAAATTACGTATTTGTTATCAAAAAGAGACCTGGAACGGTAGACCGCGCTAGATGAAGAGCTAGCCGAAGATCTAGCTGAAGAGCTGGCTGGTCGGTCCGAAGAAGCATTGGAGGTCGATGGCGAAATAGTAGATGGTGACGACGAGGCTGCCGATGAGGGCGTGGTTGGTACTGATGATGACACTGACACCTCGCGTGATGTCGACGATTCAACGCTAGATGGGAACACATCAACGAGCTCATTATATGCTGTTGCCTCCTCCAACAAATCCTTATTCTCGTTGTTGAAGTCGACCAAATCAAAGGTTTTTGTCCTCACGGTGGCTAAAGGGTAAAGATAATTAATAAAAAATTAATTATAGGAAGGCTGATCTTAGGCCCTAAGACTCACTTCTGCGTAACTGACAGCCCTCGCGACGGTACTGCTCCAACTCTTTGTCTTTGGCGCACAGATCCTTGGTCAAAGTCTGAACTACTACGTGCAGTTCATGACCTATGTCTATGGTGTCGATCAGCAGCTTACGAAAGAACTACGAGAAACATGAAGATATACGTAAGTGTAAGCTTATCAATTGAGGCAAAGAAGGAATAAAGGAAACGGAAAGCAGAAGCTTGTATACCCCCGCAGTTTGCCATTGCATCTCATATGCATTAATTTCAATGCGGAAAACGTTTCTGTGGGTTTTATTTTGAAAAAAAATTGAAAAACTTTTCTGTGGAATTTTTTCAACACGTTGCAAGCTTTGAAGTAAACTTCTAATACCTTGCAAGGGTATGAAGAGAGTTTTATAGAAAACTCTGTATATTAGATATTAGTTTTTCAGGCTACAAATGAAAATTAAGGTGAAAACTAATAGAAATTGTGACACTTGGGCTCTAAGCTAGTTATAGATTAAACCATTAAACTATGTGAAATGCCAAAAAGACATTTGTTTAAATGTGTGAGAAAATTATTCAAATACAGTTCATATAAAGTTGTTTTTTTGACAGTTGACACTTGGCCTTGAATGTGAATTTTTTGAATTTTGAATTCTATTGCCAAATTAGTATACTTCGGAATTGGGAATCGTTAAACTTCACAGGTTATCCAGAAACTTGATTGGTAAAGAAATCACCGAGTGAGAAGGACGCGAATAAAAACTATTTTGCACGCACATGCATGCAAGCATGCAAGTGTGTGTGTGTGCCCTCTCGTTCGCTCCCTGTCATGCACACAAACTGAGCGGCAAGCGAGAAAGCGAGAAAGGGAGAGGAGAAAGAATGACAGAAAATTTCGTTTGGTTTTTCTGCATGCAACTTACCATCACAGTGTCCATTTGCTTGATATGCCACTCCCATTTCAGGGGCGCCGGTGTCTCGGGCAACACAAACTTCATGGCCAGCACCCAGATGCCGGACGAATTGGGGAATTCCGTCATCATTGCTTGTGTGGGTTCTCCCCCCACGAGCGTATCGCGCACGACGTTTTCGGGGAACCTTACGCGCGCATTGAGGGTCTGCACAGGCACAGGAGCGGGGAGATATCAATTACACCACATTTGTAATTGGGAGCAACGGAGATATATGTATGTAGATATGCTTACCAATAGGCGTTCCTGGAAGTCGACAAATGGCAAGGTCTCCGTAAAGCTGAGCTCCCTGGCATCGTTGTGGCAATAAAAGGTTAGCGTGCGGGCGCCAACCACCGAACATGAAGTCACATGCTTGACGCCATTGATTTTAATCATTTTGAGCAGCATTTTCACGGTTTCACAAACCCAAACAAAAAACAGAAAAAAAAGTGCACAACCCGGAACAACGCTATGTTAAAAGTAGAGGTGGGAGAAAGAGCAACATCGATGTCATCGATGTTTCCGAGATATCGGGTATCAACGATAGTTGTTGATCGGTATTTTCTTTAAGGGAGTAATAATGCGGTCATACTTTGTGGACAATCGGCAAATATTTGAAACACAATATTCGCTCTCCCATCGATGATTCGTTTTGGCATAAAATAATTGACAAAATCCGATGAATTCCAACTTCCAGATGCTCCATCTGGGAAATTCCAGTTGAATGACGCTGCGAAACAGGTTTATTAACTGAAGCTTTTTTTCGTTATCGATAGCCGTACATAGCACATCGATAATGTAACCAAACCGCCAGAAAATTCAAATTCAAACGCTTCGTAATCGTTATTAATTTATTTCGTTTGAAACATATATATATTTTTAGTTTTGTATGTAATACATATTTGTTGTGTTCGTTTGCATTAGCTTATCAAAAAATTCACATCTTCCTCTGTGTTTTGTTATCGCGCGATTAACTAGATTCCATTATTCATTATTCATTATTCATAGTTCTTGTCTTTGTTCATTTATTTTGTTATTCATAATTTTCACTACCAAAAAGAAAATGTTTTTATATATTATTATGTATATATCGTCGTCGTATCTCATTCACATTGAATGCCAATCAATACCGTTTGTGTGTGTCTGTATTCATATATATATTTATGTGGTTCATTTAACTAATCCGCGGTTCGTATATAGACATATATTAAATTGTATTATTATTTTTATTATTAAATTTATTGTTATTTTAATGTATATTAGACGATCCTTATGAGCGTACAAGATCAGTGGTAGGAAAAAATCAACGAATGAAAAAAAACGTTGGGTACCTTCTTCAGAAATTGGTTTCCCCTAGCGGGTTATCCCGGTTACCCCCCAAATCTTAAACTAGCCTGCTCTTAGCTGTCTTTTTTTCAACTCCCATCCCCCGCTCCTAGACCAACCGGTGGTGGGGTCGCTGCTCCTTCTTGGCCTTCCTCCTCATCATCATGGCTGGTCCTCAAATCTGCGGCCGTGTCCAGAGCTCGTTCAGACCCTTCTTCACCTTGCCCAGCTCTGTAAGTAGGAATTGGATTGAACTTCATTCCCAGTGAGTTGGAGCGCCCCATCCTCTTTTTGGTGTGTACCTCCCTCCCTCCCCCGACTTACCCAGCTGGGCGGGCAGGACGCCGCCGTTGCGGAAGCCCAGATCGAAGCGTGGCTGCACTCCCCCCAGCGGGCTGGCAGCGGACGAGGAGCCAGAGGAGTTGCGGAATGACGTGCCACTAAAAGGAGGGGAGAGGAGACGGTATAATTCTTGAAATACTCTCTCAAAGGGAGAAGGAGGGATTCTCACCTGTACGGATGCTTTAAGCAGCCGTAGACCTCGCGGTAACGTCCGTACAATGTGCCATAGGAGACGCCCAGGATGCGGGCGGCTTTCTTCATCTCGAGTCTTTTGTTTTTGATGGCATCCAATACCTGTTGGCAGTCAGAAAGCAGAAAAAAATATATATCAATCAAGGAAGGCTTCCCAGGTTTAGCCTCTACACTTACACGCTTGGTGAAGGACTCCTCCCAGAACTGGGGACGCCGTCCTTTGGCCAGATAGTCATCCATCTTGATGACATCCTGCCACTGTGACAGCTCCTCGTTCGTCAGCCGCAGCTCGGCGGCATCGTAGTCCTCCAACTTGATGTCTGGATAATCACCGCCGCCGCCGCCGCCGCTCTCCTGTTGGCTACCGCCGCCGCCGCCAGCGGCTGATGTCGAAGCTGATGAGGAGGCGGCCGAGGCACTGGCAGCCACTGCCACAGCGGCAGCAGCTGCCACGGCAACGGCAGCGGTGGCGGCCGCTGCTGCATTGGCCGCAGCAGCAGCATTCGGTGCGAACTCGTGGGCCATTATTATGCCGTGTTCGTTGATCAAATAGCCGGAGGAGGCGGTGGAACCCGAGCCGGAGGAGCCACTGCCCCCTCCTGCTCCTGCTCCTGCTCCTGCACCGCCTGAGGCGTCATAGTTGCAGGCAGCCAGGCTGGCCGGTAAGAGGGAGGCAACAGGACGCGGCGGCGATTCACCTCTGTTCGCCACCAAATGCTCATTCTCGATCTCCTCCACTGGCTGCGGCAGGGTAACGTCTCCCGCATCCTCCTTCTCCGTCCCTGCGGATATGGGACCATCCTGTACCACCGCTGACGACGATGATGATGTTTTCTCGTAGAGTCGCCGGGCATGACGTAGCTTGCCGTGACGTTCGCGACGCTCGCTTATCTTTTCCACCTTCTTGGCGTTGCCACTGCTGCTGGCGGTGAGAACTTCGGGATCCAATTCGTCGCTACCACCGGCAGACTCCGGCTCCTGTTTGTGGTCACCGCTGCCATCGGTGGGGATCAAGGGTGTGGTGGGACTGCGACGTGACTCTTCATGGGTCTGGGCCCATTCCTGGGCACCTCCTCCTCCTCCTGCCTCCTGCTCATTGGTCTCAGACTGAAGGAGCTGCTGCTGCTGCTGTTGTTGCTGCTGCTGCTGTTGTTGCTGCTGTTGGTGATGGCGCAGGCGCTGACGCTGTTTGGGCGGGCAGGCAGCTGGCGGGGAGGCCAGCGAGGCGGCATGGGCGGCCACCATGAGCGGCTCCTCGGCGAAATGGCGAGCCGTCGTCTCCAAATAGGCGCGCTGAGCGGGCTCTAGATTGGCGGCATACTGGGCCAGCTTGCGGCTGTCCGAAAATTTATTTATTTACTTATTTATAGCAAGTTTTTAAGGGGGTTTTTTTTTTAACTCACACATTGAACACATCGTAGGCATCGTCTAGTGGCGGGCGTCCTCGCTTGCGCTTGGGTCCCAGATAGTGCTCCACGGGCGCCGGGCCCTCCAAGGACGAACTGGCCACTCCCAATCCAACTGCAGCAGGTCCAGCTGCACCCGAATGGCTGGTCATCACGGGCATGCGGCCCAGCACACTCTCCATGCCGGGCGATGAGAGTCTCTCCCGCTCGCGCTCCCTGTCCAGCAGCGCGGAGGAGCTGTGCAGATGCGACGAAGCTCCCTGCTGCTGCTGCTGCTGCTGCTGCTGTTGCTGCTGCTGCTGGATGAGCAGGTCCTGGGCAAAGCTCTCGGCCAGACTGCGCGGCGGCGAATGGAACTCAGCAGCGGCCATGGGAGGTGGCGGACCGTCCTCGTCATCACGCCAGGTTACCTCGGCCAGGCCCTTGATCTTCAGATCATCGGCGGTCTTTAGCAGCGACGGGAGACTAGCCTGTTGTAGTTGCAAGAAACGAATTTCAAGTTACGAATTTCAAGTTACGAATTTCAAGTTACGAATTTAGTGGTTAAATTCCCCCCCCTAAATCCTAAATTCCCACTCACATGCTCCACATTGATCTCGCCCTTGTACATGAACTCGATGAGGCACTTCACCTCCGCAAAGGTGACATCCTTCATGATGATAATCGGATCCCTTTCGCTGGCATAATTCGAGAGAACCGTGTCGAAGAAGGTGCTGCAGGCGCAGAGGACGACGCGATGGGCACGAATCAGTTGGCCCTCGCAGGCCAAAGTCACATCGCAGAAGCAGCCGCGATCGAGGAGCTGCGAGAACATGGTCTGTAGATTGCTATGATGGTACTTCCATCGCAGGCAGTACTGCTGCGGCAACATGATGATGCCGCGCCTGTTCCTGCCCCGGATGGTGGGTGGTGCGTGCTGCTGCTGCTAGCCGAGGATGAGTGCTCCCTCTTCCACTTCTTCCTTCTATTATCTAAAACAAAAATAAGAAGAGAATAGATGTGATTTATTTAATTTTAGATAGAAAAAACAGGAATAGAAAATTGTAAGAAATACATTCAAAATTACAGCACCCTTCGAATATATGAATTCTGACAATAACTTCGATTCTTTCTCTGTCTATTTTTCCTTTTTTGCTATTTGCCCCCCTCGTAAATTGACTTTTTCTTTTATATTTATACAATTTTCCAGGGATTTGGAGCCGTTTATTGGTTTTTTTATCTTCTGGTAACAGCATTCGTATCCGCATCCGTATCGATAAACTTGTTATCCCCCAAAACCAAACCGAATCCTTTCGCTGGGCATTTGTGTGTAAATGTCAATCGGAGGACATGCAGCTTTTTAACTATTTAATGAAAACGTTTTTTGCCGCCTTGTATTTATTACTTCGCCTCTTTGCCTCTTCGCCCCTTTTTTCCCAAGGCATTTTTCGAATTAAATTCATTGCAATTTTTTTTCGGCCAAATAAATAATCGAAATTCCCGCTTTATGCTCAGCATGTGCTGTCCTGGAGGAGGAAGGACTCTCTCTCTCTCTCCTCCTCCTGCTGCTGCTGCCAGTCATCGAATGGCGAGATGTTTTTTCCAGCTCCATTTCCCCGGCAACAAAGAAGCAGCAACAGCAGCAGCAGCAGCGCCAATGACTTCAGTCACTGGGAAAAAAAATTGGGGGCGGTAGTTTTTTCCTTCGCAGAGGAGCACCATAAAAATGTCCCTTCTCGTTTTCGTTTCATTTTATTATTATTATTTTTCCTGCCCTCCCTTCTGCTTCGTCCCCCCCTGATTTTACACATAAAGAATTTTCATAATTTTTTTTTTCTCCCTCTCGTGCACACTTTTATGCATCGCAAATATTATGCGCAAGGTAAAACTTTATTTTGTTTGTCACTCTACCCCATCACCACCCCACCACACACATGCACTTTTGTAATACAGAGTATATATATCTTCTATATATATATAAATATATATATATATATGAAAGGTACAAGTAGTACATGTGCGAAATGAGTTGACGCTTAATAAAAACACAATTTCCCCCTTTGCTTTCCCGCCACATCTGTCAATATACTTAAACGCAAAGGTAAAAAAATAATAATAATAATACAACAAAAAAAGTTGTATATAAATACGGTATATTCATACATATGAAAAGAGCAATTATAAAATCCCTTTTGTTGTCGATTTCCACAGATTCCGCAAACACACACAAAAACACAGACATCGCGTTATTGGTAAAAATTGGTAAACGTGACGAAAGAGCGAAATAAATTGATTTTCATCTTTGTGGCGCTGGTCAAAGTTAATTCCATTCAATATTCAATATTAACTCAATAAATACCGTAAAGTTAATCACAACAAGATCTTCCAGAACTCTACTCATTAAATATATATATCTATTTATGAGGTTAAATGATTTTATAAATAAGAATATTGTTTCTATCTATAAATTACATTAAAGCATTAATGACACTGACTTGTTGATTCCTTTTATTGGGGGGTTTCATTGAAGAGCAAGGTCACACTGGGTTTTCTTATATTTCAACTTAGAATCAATGATATTTGAAGGATATAAAGAAACCCAATTCTTTAATAATAATTATTCTAAAATTATTGACTAATGGTTTTGTTAGTAGGTCATTATGAATACTGCCTCCGTTACTTCTGTACTCAAGAAGGCATGGTCACACTAGTTTACTTTTATTTTTAAACTTTAAATAAATTAGATGTAAACACTACTAAAAATACCTAATTAGGTAATCAATTTTAAATGTATATACATTTTAAGTGAACAACTAAGGCAAACAGGTGTGTGCATAGATAGATTTAATTTAACCCTTATGACACAGCTTTCCTAATTTAGTTATAAGTTTGAAACTTGGAATTCTTTAAGAATGGTTCTACTAAACTTTACAAATTGAAAGACTTGGCTAAAGAGGTTTTAAAAGCGACTATAAAAGGGACTACCCCTTCCCCACACAGTGGACAGTGTCCTTAAGTGGATATATACCACATATATAATATATGGTACAATATACAATGTGAACAGGTATATAGCATATAATAAAAAGGATGATAGAGTTGTGTCCATCTATATGTATATATAGTATACTGGGGGTACTGTCCCTTTTCTCACACACACCCCCCAACGGGCGCCCACTTTAACCCTTACCCCGGCTGAGGCAATAAATTTCAAGAATTCCCCCAACAATTTTGTTACCCTTTTTTTTCTTTGGTTTTTT
This sequence comes from Drosophila bocqueti, assembly GCA_018151655.1. Taxonomy (NCBI): domain Eukaryota; kingdom Metazoa; phylum Arthropoda; class Insecta; order Diptera; family Drosophilidae; genus Drosophila; species Drosophila bocqueti. The sequence continues at coordinate 848,111 of JAECXF010000004.1, forward strand.
TTTTTTTATATATATCTGCTAACAAATTTTTGGATTTTTTGTCTCTTAAACTTGGTTTGGTTGGGTTTGTTTTTTTTCCTTTCCCTTTTTTTTATTTTCGTAAAACGCATTCTTGCTTTTAGTACTAATAGCACAAGGGGTAAGCAGAGAAAGCAAAAAAAAAGAGGGGGAAAAAAGGGTACGATAAAAAGGGGAAGGGATAAGAACTTTATGTTAGCTGCGTTTTATGTCCAGTGTACAAAATGGACCTCAAACACACACACACACACACTCTGACATTTAGGGAAAAGGACATTAAGAGTAAAGAAACTCCAGCTTGGGTCAAAAAAAAAAAAAATATAGCAAGAAGAAGAAGCAGGGAGCGTGAAAATGCTGCAGAAAAAGCTGCTGAAGAAAGCAGCTCAGCTCAGTTCAGCTCGCGAACAGAATGCGAAAGCAAATTTCGCTTCACCTTTTTGCAGCTACAAGAAATGCCAAAGGAAAGTTGAGAAACAAAAAACACAAACTGCAACAAAAAAAATACCATAAAAAAAAAGAAACGAAATAAAAAAAAAACATCAGAACACTGGCAAATAAATTGCGCAAAAAAAAAAACAGGAACAAAAAACAAACCATAAAGAAGCAGGGAAAAAGAGCAAAAAAGAATGAGTAGAAAATGCTAAAGAAGAAAGGACTTCTTCAGAAAGTATATAAAAGAGAGCTATATGCACTTGAAATATTGTATATGGAACTGGGTATATGGGTATTGATATATAAAGTATAGTCAAGCTTTTTTAGGTTACATTTTATATAGTAAAAAATGAAATATTAATACTAAATACAAAAGATTTAAGTATACATATTACACACGTAATTTGCATTCCAAATTATGTCTACTTTCCTTCGAAAATTGAAACATTAAGGGTTCTTTTTTATTACCAAAAATAAATTAAACCCCTAATAAATCATAAAAGATATTTTAAAAAATAAATCGTTATAAATTTCTTCCTTTTTTTTTACTTTTTTAATTTGTTTGTGTTGGTAAAAAGGTCACATTGGCAGCCTTCTTTTTATTTATTAATTTTCAAAAAATTTAAACAACTAATAAATAATATGATACATAGTCAATAGAGGAACTATTTGCTATTTTTAATCTTTCTTCTTTTTTTATTTATTTTCTTGAAATGGTCACTCTGAGAGCAAGATTTTAGAATAATTTTCAGGGCGACTCATTTATTTTCAAAAAGAGTTGAACAACTAATAAATCATATAAAAAATATATATATTTTTTTATTGTATTTCTTTGTGTTTTTTTTTGTTCTCCTTATTTTGTACTTTGTTTTGGTAAAATGGTCACACTGTTTGCTGGTTTTACTGCATGAAATAGGGGCATTTGCAAAAAAATGCAATGTCCGGCACTCAAGAATTGGGATTTGAGTTTGGTTTCTGTTTCGGTTTCTGACTTGGCTCCCGCCCACCCAATAATAGAAAAAACCCCCCAAAAACTCACACATAACACTATATATATATGTATATATGTATATGATATATACATATATACCAGAGTTAACTGCAAAGGGTTTTTGATCCCAATCTTTCCTCAACACACACACACACTGAAAGCGTTACACATTTAAGTTCCTTAAAATAAAAAAAGCTACACACATACATATACATGGAAGGGTTAGTGGGGGGCATGGTCTGGGGGGGTTGGCATAAAAAATACATGTTTTATTGTAGTATATTTTTCCCGCCAAGCACACACACACACACACACACACGTTGCTTGAACCCAACTCAAAAACCAAGCCACCCACCGCCTCCTGCCGCCCCCCTTTTTCTTTTGGATTTTCTCATGGAAAATATTTTTCAGTTTTTATCACATTTTTCTTCTTCTTTGGATTTCGTTTTGTCTGTGTGTGTGTGTGAGTGTGTGTTTTGCTGCATATTTTTTACTTGCTTTTTTATATGTATGTTTTTTTCTGCTTCTGCTGCTTGTAAGCAGTGCAAAAAGGGGGTAAAGAAAGGGGCGTAGGGAAGAAAGGCCAGAAGAAAAGGGGGGTTTCTTTTTTCAGTAATTTTTTTTCTTTCTCTCAGTATTTTTTTTATTTTTTTGCTTTGGTAACGGAAAAAAAGGTTGCGAGCGGAAAAATAAAAATGAAAAAAGACATTACAGAGCGACGACTGCGACGTTTGGAGAGACGCAAAAAATAAATAAATAAAAACACAAAAAGCTGGCAGAACAGTATAAGAGGGGGAGGGGGTGGTGGGAGGTGGGAGGGGTAGGGAAAGCATAACGACCGTTTCTCGTTTCATTTCGTTTGGTTTTTCCGCTTTTTTTTACCAGCTTTTCCCCCCTCCCTCTCGGCTCCAGCACTTTATTATTATTTTCAGTTTCTGTCTTTTCCCCATTTATTTTTCTTTCTTATTTCTCGCTGTGCTCCTTTTTTTGTGCTCCCATGTTTTCCTCCGTTTTCTACTTTTTAAGCTGTAATTTTTTTATACTTGACGTTTTTTATGTTTTTCTGCTCCTTGCTCCTTTTATTTTCTGCAATTTTATCCTTTTCTTTTTTTTTTTTTTAATATCGATTTTCATGTCAACTTAAATGAAAGGTACACAGTTTTCCATACAACAACAACACACAGAAAACGAAAAAAAAAAACAAGAAAAAATGAAAAGCAGCAAGCAAAAAAAAAAAAGAAAGAATATAAAAAAAAGGAGAGTATGGAATTTATATGGTGGACCTGTCAACCATATGTGTGTGTGTGTGTGCTGTCTCTTTTTATTATTAATTTTTTTATTCACACACACACCGACTCACTCGTATATTTTCCCCATTTCCTTTTTGTAAAATGCTCGACAGGGACGACGACGACGACGAAAACAACTCCAAGATATCCCGAGATATTTCCACTTTTTCCCACTAGTTTTCCTTAGCCTTTTTTGCGGGGAGTCAGGGGGCAGGGGATAGGAAGGGAAAGGGGTGGTTGTGGGTAGCCATGATTAATGGAGAACTCAATCGAGATAGATACAGTCCCCTAGATATATAGTACATATACATAGGGTATATACAAACACAAAGGAACTTAATGGTTCGAGATCTCATATATAAATGGTTTTCGAAAAAAAAAACCCAAAAAAAAAGGTGTTTTTATTTTCCTTCTATCGAATTTAATATTATCGAAAACTATCGATATTTTTCGACTCTAGCCTATGAAAATGAATCATAACTAAGCCAAAAATGCATTATTTTCAATTCGGAGGACATTTATGTGATAGTTTCTATTAGGTTAATAAATCTGCATATTGATAGGGCTAGATCGACTCGGCTGTCGATGCTGATCAAGAATATATATATTTATAGGGTCGGAAATGACTTCTTCACTGTCAAATAAGCTTTAGACACTGCAAGGGTATAATAGATAAATGAACCCATTTCCTTGAGTTTTTATTTGTTCTAGAAAATTAACCTTTAATTTCGATCATTTTCGATAATACTAAACTCGATTTTTAACACCAATTCCATTAACCTAACTCAACAGACCAATATATAGTTCAGATTTCTTTTCTTTAAAAAATCCTAAAGTCATAACAAAATCAATTCATAAATGAATTATAACAATAAGTATCGATAACGGTAAAGATCTTGATAAAGATCTTGATAAATTGATCTCGATATAAATATTGATAAAGCTCTCAATAATGATCTCGATAATTTATAATTAATAGAGCAAAAATTAAACAAATTAAGTAATTGGCTAAAATAAAGAACATGAAATACAGCATTACATTAAACATTTATCATATATATCGAAGCTTATTAAGAATTTAATTTATCGATTCAATTTATTGTTTCTTTAAAAAAAATTATTAAGGTTTTTTAAAGTCTTATTGACTTCTAGAGCACCCTGGACTATACTCATTATAATAAATAAATAAATTTATAATAAAATAAAAGATATATCAAAATACTAAACGATTGCCAACTAAAAGAAGAAAAGCCAACACGAAAAACGCTTAACCGCCAAAATGGCGAAAATGTAAATGAAAAACGTTTTTGCCACCTTCCTTAACGAACACAAAGGGATAATCCCTTGCACATAAATCCCGCTATATCGAAATTAACTCAAACAAACCAAAATGCTTTTATTTTTTACTCAACAAAATGGAAATATGGAAAGGAGAGAGTCATTGGGATTGTGATTGGGAGTGGTAGGAGTGTGTAAAAATGCTGTAACCGCATTATCAATTGCATTAAGGCAACGGATAAGTGCAGGACACCAACTACTACACACGGTATGCTATATATATACGATATATAACCCTATATAACCCTATATAGCTCTATATAGTACGTGATGCACACACGCACACGTAAATATATATCCTTCGTGCCATAGCAATTTCCTTTCCTTATTTTTGCTGCTCCTTCAACAGCAGCAGCAGCAGCAGTTGCTTTTGTAATTTGTATAATTTTTTAACATTGTCGACGCTGCGCTCCTGTTTTTCGATTTTTGTTTTCGTTTTCGTTTTTTTTTCTTTTTTTGCCAACCCAAGTTGGTTTTTTGTAATGCCTTCTTTTTGCTTCTTGTTTTCCTTTTTCCGTTTTTATTTTTTCATTTTTTTGTGCTTTGTTTTTGTAGCTTTCCTTAGCAAGGAGCAAAAAATTTTAATATAAATTTATGTGCCGGGGAGGGGAACTTGTTTGCAAATGGAACACGGCAAAAATATATAGTATATGTGTGTGTGTGTAAGCAAGTTGAGTGTTTTACACAATTTTCATTTGGTTATATTTAATATAAATAAAAAAATACATGCAAATATATACATATAAATATATATATTTATAGCTACAAAAATATATTATAAGCAAGCGAAAAATATATGGAAAAAGTTTCATATCCGTTCATTTCTTTGTTTATGGAGTTGCTCTCGGAAAGCAGCTTTTCATCTCCTCCTCTGCCTAGCGAAACGTATTTTATCGCGCCGTAAAAAGTTTAATAAAACAAAAAGATAAATTCAAAAAATGAGCAACAAAAAAACAACCATTTGAATTCCTGCGAAAAGTAACAAAAAACAAAACTGAAACAGCAACAGAAAACAAGAAGAAAAAACCCCCCGCCAAAGGACCTAAATATTTTCACCCAATTATATACAGAGAGTTCCAAGAGTTTATAAATGTATATTTAGGTTTTGCAAAGGAGTGATATCAGTTAGACTGTGATTATTTTTGGTACCTCATATTTTCCAGCAGAAAAAAGATAGAATTCAAGCTCAGACAAAGCTTGGGAAAAAACCAGCGAAGCAGTCTAAATAATTAATTTTTTTTCGCTGATAATGTCAATGAGGGTTTGGGGAATTTATTTATTTGATTTATGCAAACATTTCTCCCCTCCGTCGTCGTCGTCATCGTTTGAAAACCGCAACGAAAGACATTCGGAGAGAAAACAAACCCAAATACAATCAGCAGACATGCGAATTTCACATCGAATACAAGAAAAAGCATTAAATACAGTGAAAAATTTGCATCAAACAGACAGAGTGGAGCTTCCATAAAGTAAGCAACAGTTTTTACACACAAGAAACCTTATTTGTCTATCGCTGAATTCGTACTTTGGAATTTTAATTTACCTACAAACTTAACAGTATTTTACGAAATACGAAAAAAATACTAAATACTTATTTGAATTTTAGGTTTTAATTCGAATATTTTTGTATTTATTCCATCTTGAAGTCAAGTTAGCCAAGTTAGCCCAAAAAATAAAGTTTTAGGTACTCTTATTAGAAGAATGATTAAATTTGATTATGTAAATGGCACCCCAGGTATGACTGTAACCTGGGACCAAGGCAGCTTCTTAGAGAAGGAAGCTCTTTTTCAGAGTTCCCAACTACAACTTGTCCGTTCTCCTGCTTGCATAAATAAAGGCATAGAAAAAATATAAGAGTACTACCGACTAATTGATACCTAGTGCTTATTATAATTATAAAAAAAAAAAAGCTTAAGAACCTTCATTCAAATTGGTAATTACATAATCTATTTGGAAGGGTTTTTAAAAATACTTAAAAAATATCAGGAATCTCACTGATTTGGTTAGAGTTTTAAAATCGCCTAAAAAGTACCTAACAAACCTTATTTAAGTACCCAAAACTTCATTTAAGTTATTGTTGTATAATTTTTTACCAATTTATCAATGTCCTCAATTAATTTTATTAGTATAATTATTGAAATAAATATAAACTGAATATATTTAAAAGGAAAAAGCAATAAAAAAATATCTGGAATGCCAAAAAATTTGTTCGAAATTTAAAATCTTTTAACAAAAAAATACTGCATACTTTTTAGGCGCATATTAGGTATTTTTTAGTTATCTTAAACTTGGTTTTAGCCATTGTTATATAATTTACCAATAACCTGGCACGCCCCGAAACTCCATACAAGTGTGCCCAAGGTACCAAAGATAAAATAAACGAAACGACAGAAAGACGAAGCCAAATGAATAAGCAGTTTCTCTGCTTCTGTGAGGGAGAAAAAAAGCACACACACTCACACACACAAAAAGGGAAAAGGAAACATCAACAAAAATATATATATACAAACAACAAAAAAAAAAAAAAATAATAATAATAAGAAATGTAGAAAGAATTCGCATTCGAAAGCAATTCAAAGGAAAAATCTATGCGTTCTTTTGATTCTCGCTTTCTTGGCAAATTGGTAGGAGTTTTTTCATTTTCTCTCTTTTTCTTTTTCTTTTTCCTTTTCTTGTTTTTTGTTTTTTTTTATGTGCGCTCGGTTTTATATTTCCTCCAATATCGATACCCATTATTTACGCGAGGGCATGATGTTCGGATTTCAATAGTTATTTTTATCTTGAAAATAATTGTTTATGAAGATAAGCGGGTGTCAGGCTCTGGCCATAAATATTATTATTATTACTAGCAACTTATGACTCAAATTGTTGCTACATTTTTTTTAGTTTTAAATTAATATTTTATAAGAGTATTATATATATATATATATATTTAATAAACATATAGCTAAATTACTCGTCTGTTTCGTAAAAAAAAAGTCACATTTCTCTCTTGAGTATCTAAAGCTGTAAATTGTAAATTCCATTGCTTAGTGTTAGAGCTGGCAGAACATCGATATTTGCCAAGGAAAATATCGATAATTCCCTGTAAAATACAACCCTGTATTATTTTATGCCGCCGAAAGAATAGTTTTCTTTTCATTTAAGTCCGTGCCTGGATATCTGTAATTCGAAACGCTTTGACACGTTTGCCTTTAGCTGCTGATTGCGGGAATGGCCAGCAAAACGAAATTCATATTATTAATAAGTAATAAAAAGAAGCTGAAGAAAATTGCCAAAGAGAAGAGCACGCAGAAAAACAACAACAACAACAAAAAATGAAGCAACAAAATAAATGCAGAAAAAGAAGCATCTTACAGATACGCAGGTTTCCCCCTTTTTTTAACTTTGACTGTCTGTATATATACATATTTTCATTTGGAAGATGCTGCGCGGTTGCGTTGCCTTTAGGTTTCTTTATTTTTTTTTTGAATGCCAAATGCCATCATCAAACGAAAAAAAACAAACAAAAAAAACAGAACAAAAAAATGGAGTTAAAAATGCAGACTGAAAATCGGTCCTAGGCCAAGATCAAGACCAGCTTCCCGGCTGGCTTCTTCTCCCCCCAAACCGAATCTCGATCCCCCTGGCAAAATATACAATTGCGAATAAGGCCAAGTGCAATAACACTTAAGGCACACACACACACCGGACCATAAATATATAGTGTATATATATATATTTCTAGTATCTCCGGAGAGGTACGCAACATCATAAGGTCTTCTTCTGCCCCCAAAACAACAAAATAAAAGCAAAAAATACAAAACAAAAAAATCAAGCCACAAGAACTGTGTAACCTTACTTTACGATCCTCTATAACTATGATATTGCTGCCGCTGCTGCTGCTGTTTGTGTTGCTGCTGTTTTTGTTCTGTTTTCTTTTTTTTTATATTTTTGCTTTGGTTTTTTCTTATACTTTTTTGTTGTTTTGTTTTCCCAGTGCATTCGCCTTCCGCTTTTGTTGTTGCCTTGTGTTGACTTATGCAGCTCCTTCTTCTTGGTCTAAAAAAACCCCTTCTACCAACAAGCTGCCTGTGTGGCACTGGTGGCTGGTGAAAAGGTCCTTAGTAATTAAGGTATTTTTCCAGAAATTATATTCTACTTCTAATATTAAATGTATTGGTATTATTTTTAGTGTATTATAAATAAAAATGATCCTTGGTAATAAAGGCATTAATTAAAAGATTATTCCATTTGTACATATATCTCGGTTAAGGCTTTAAAATATCGTTCAAGTATTATTTATATAATTCAAATAATATCATCTTAAACATGTTAAATTTGATGTCTAAAATATTATTAACTTTCCTTCCGCATAACCTTAAGTCGTATGGAAACTTAAATTGTGTCATATAGCCGTAGTTTAGAATTTTTTCAAAGTATGTCTCCTCTTTTTTATATTATTTTTGCTAAGCTGTCTTTGTTGTTGTGGCTGTTCTTGTTGAAATTATTAGACAGCAAAAGCAACAACAATAGCTTAAAAAAAACACGCAGCGTCCAGTAAGAGATAAAAGAACATTTTTCTTCTTTTTTTTTGTGCTGTTGCTCTGAGCGTTCATTGCATCTGTGTAACCTCAAGGTTGCTGAACCTCAAAGGAGCTGGAAAAGTGGGCGAAAAAGGAGCTGCGTCCAGGGAGGAGGTGGAGGAATACAAATGAAATAACAACAACAACAAAATAAGCCTTTACCATAAATAGACTCCCCTCTGGTCAAGTAAGCAACCTCAAAACGCAATAATAATATCTTCTATAAAGTTTCACAACACAAAATTCTGTAAAGTAAACAAACCTATATCAACCTTAAGTCTTAAAGTTTTCCACAAAAATCAAACTATATGATCTTGTAAGATACATATACACATATAAACAACCCAACCCAAGCACCTCATAAATGTCTTTTGGCCATATAAATCCATCTGGCTGATTGGTTTTAAATCAAGTCAAGGTCTGGCCAAAAACTATAAATAAGGGAGGAGAGATCTGGGAAAACCATCCTCCTTCTTCCAGGTAAAAAGTCAAAGGAGCCGTTGATGATCAATTGTTGGGAGCAGGTGCAGCAGCACCAGGAACATGATGATGATGAGGCTCGGGTTTGGAGCATACAAAAAAAAAGAACACAAAAAAACGATGCCAGAAGGGATCTCTTCCTGGCTGCGGGAAAAACTGCCCTTTTGCCTGGCTTTTCTACCTTGTTAACTGATGCTTCTTCTTCTTCTTTGGAAAAGCTGCACAAAAACCTGGCTGGCAAATAGCAAACCAAAATAACAACAACAAAAAACGAACAAAAAAAAATTCGAATAAAACAAAAAGATAGTGAAGAGAGTGAGCGAGGGAAACACACAAATTGCGAAGCTGGAAAAAAATGAAAAGCTCCTTTGCACAATCTTCAAGGGGGAGAGAGAGAGAGGGTATTACGGGGAAAAGTAGTTACCTAGCAGCTAATACACTGAGCATAATTTCAGCTTGATTAGCGACGAAAGCGCTTGAATGAAATTTTTTTGTTATTTTATTCAAGTTTAGAACTACGTTTTTAATTGCAATTCCCCGCATTTGGTGTTCGGATTATTTGAGATTTAAATTATATAAATTAATTCCCTTTTAGAATTAATGTCGTAATGCTGTTATGACAATGCCTTATTAATTAGAGTTTTAATAACAGATTTGATAGCACCTTAAGGTGTTCAAGGATAATCTATAAAAAAAGGATACCTGTGAAAAATACCATAAGAAAAATAGCATTAAAATACCACATGAAATATATAAGAACATACAACCAATTGAATAAATCATAATTGTATCTAAAAAGTTTCTTTAAGCTACAAGTCGAAAGTTAATTAGTTTTAAAATTTATAACAACGATCTGCATAGTTTTCTCAGTGTATATACTAGTTACTTCTTCTGCGTTCGGTTCTTTCTTTTCCATATATATAATTTTTTGTTGTTGTGCTGTTTTTGTTTTTGGTGGCGGCGCATGAAAAAGCCAAAGAAGCTGCAGATACAAATGTAAGATGTAAGATACTCGGGGGAAAAACTCACTTGCTGAGGGGGAAAAAGAACATTCATCAAGAAAACTGTCGTCGTTTTTTTTTTTTTTTTTTGGTGTTGTGTGCGAGTATCTGTATCTCGGCCGGTGGCAGTGCCAGTGCCTGTGCCGTGTACCAGAGGAGTATCTCAGTATCTGTATCTGAGCAGATGTAGCTGAAGCTGTAGCTGTAGCCGTGGCCGTATCTGTAGTTGTAAGTACGTTAGCCTCTGTGAATTCTAACTCATATTACTGCCGCCGCCGCCGCCTCTCTTGGCTTGTTTATTTTTGTTGCCGCTTGTTACCAACATCTCGGGGATATCCCCTCCACTACTCCACACAGTCTTAGCCGTTTGTTTATGTCCGTGTTTTGTGTCCATTCCTACGCTCGTTCGTTTTTATTTTCATTATTTATCATATTTGTTGTTGTTTGTCCGCGCCTAATGTAAACTTTAATATTATTTTCAGTATTGTTCGTGGAAACCCCACAAAAAAGTGTGTGTGTGCAAAAAATGGAAGAAAAACCAAAGACCACAAAAGCTGTGGCAAAAAAGTAAACAAGAGAGGGGGAAAAAAACGTAACATTTATAATCTGCAAGGGAAAACTCAAGAAAAGCCTGAAACATAGATTATACATACATAGGTATAGGAGTTGAGCATAATCCTTCAGTGAAGGGATTTTTATAAAGACATATTTATTTTAAGACATTTTGATTAAAGTTTTTTAAATAGATACAAATAAAATACTAAAATAAAAATACTTAAATAATATGATACTACAAAAATACTGTCAATACTATTATCTAAATTATTCATTTTTTATTTTTTCATTCATTTTTTGGCATCTGCCTAACACCTTATATCTAATATATTTAGTTCCGTAATTACTTTAGTTGGCTTAATTATACATTTTAAATATGCTTGCTCAATACCTTTATCTAATTATTATCTAAAGTAAATATAAATAAGTCTTACACCTATTTCTTTTATATTGAATCTAGAAATTACTTTAGTTCACTATAAAAACTATATAACCTTGTCTGAACAGCTATTTCTTATATAACTAATATTTATTTCAATAATTACCTTAGTTCCCTAAATTATAAATATAAAATTTACTTCTTCAATAACCCCATTTAATTTTGATCATAAATTAATTTCAACAGGCTAATAACCTAGTTCCTTCATACAATTTTATATACTTTAAGATCTTATTTAGTTTTTTTTTCACCTTTTCATTTTCTCTCGCCTTTATCAGAACCTTATTGAAGCGAAATACTACTTTGTGCGCCAAAAGGAAAATATTTCAATCAAGTGGAACACAACAACAATTTTCCAACGATGGCTTGTGGAAAAATCCCAACTGACTTTTACTATTTCATTTAAAATTACTTTAATAACGAAAAGACCGTAAAGAGCAATGGCTACAATATAAAATGAAGAACATAGGAAAATAACAAGGGGAAAATAAAAAGGAAAAACAAAAAACATAAAAAAGAAGTCGAGAAGAAAACAAAATATATATATATATATATATATGTATACAAAAAAAAAAAGAAGAACAAACGTTGATGATGATGAAGGCGAAATCTCAAAATGAGAAGAGCAGAGGAGTTTTTTGCCGCTGCTGCTGCTGCTTGTCTCCTTGAAATGAGAATGTTGATACCCTGTAATCTATGGTTTTTAGGGTTATTTGTTAGTAGTTAAAAGTGAGGCAGGGAATTTAGGCGAGACACTATTCTTTGACAAGTTTTAGCAGATACAAATTTAAAATATGTGAAATATACAAATTTTAAAGACAACGCAGACTTTATTTATGTAGATTATAGAGTTTGTTTTAAAAACTATAAATATTATATCAATTATCACAATGGATTTTTTATTATCTTTCAGCTTAAATCTTTAGGACCATAGCTGTTTCAATATTCTAATAAAAATATATGCTAATTAAATTAACAATTAAAATTGTTTAAAAATTAAATTTCATGTTGTGACTAGGTTGCCTCTGTAAAGTAGGAATTATATAAAACCAAGAAGGTAACGAAGAAAATTATATAAAAAATATATAAAGAAGGTTTTTTGATGTACTAAATATCTCACTCCATAAATGAAATATATAGCATTTTTTTCATGTACATTTAGTACTCTTTCCCCAATATATGTATATACTTTTTTTATTCACTAGATATCTCCCAGTCGCTGCTCTTCTAAAATTGCCTTTTTTACTGGCTGCTGTTTTTTGCTGCTTATACTGTTTTTTTTTTTGTTTGTTTCATTTGTTTTTTTTTTTTTTTGTGCGAAACAAAATCTGTGTTTTCTTTTTTTGTTGTTGTTGTTTTTGTTTTTGGGGGCACTTTGTAATTTATTACGTTTTTTGCTGTTGCTGTGTAGCTGCCGCTCCGTTCGAGTATTTTATAAAATTGTTCAATTTTTGCACGAGACAATGTCGCAGGGTCGCCTTAACGCCCCTCCTACTCGTAAAGTGGAGCTGGAAAAACGAAAAAAAAAAAAAAAAAAAGAAAACAAGAAAAGAAAATAGATAGGAAAAGCCGGGGCGCTGAAGAGTGGAGAGAGGCAAGGAAAAGCGAACCAAAGTGAATATTGAGATATTTTCCATGCTGACAACCCGCCTGGTATGCTTCGTTTTCGTTTTTGGTTTTCGGTTCGTTCAAAAGTGATTTACTCTTTTGGTAATGTGCAGCATGTGTCCCACCACCCCCCTCTCATTCTTCAGTTTTTCCCCGCTTTTCCACCCATTTTCCCACCTTCTTTTTTTTGTGAATTTTTTCCTTGCCATATAATATACACATACTGTTGCCACATATCTCTGCACTTGTACATATAATATATGGTAAGTCTTTTCCTCTATTTCTCTCGAATGTAAAAAAGTTAAATTATAGAACGCGGCTCCTGTAACAATTGATACCCAAGAAGGGGCCATAATCTGATGATAAACACCCCCTTTTAGCCATTTTAGCCATCACTGCTAATTCCAACACCAGTTGTTGGCATTCCACTCCATTTCCTTACGACCTTGCAGCAGCAAATCCCAAACCCGTTCTCGTGTCTTGCAAATTTGATGAAGCTGCTAATACTTCCCCTGGGTTTTTTGGACTACAAGGAAAGAAGAACAAAAAAATAAGTAAATAGTTAGTTACCCTACAATATTACTTCAGGTGTTTTTATCCCTAAAAATGGGAACATGAACGCCTGAGTTTAATTTACTTTTCTTCTAAATACAAATTAGTCCTTCCAAAATCATATTCCCCTAATGACTTTAAGTTGCATTTAATTTATACACATTTATATATTTCATTTGCAAATAAGCTAGACGAAACTCATGACAAATTCCTGAAAAATATGCTCATTAAATGAAAGTTGAATTGTAAAGTAAACCTTTTTAATATCCAGAATTGATACATAAACCCCTTTCTAGGAAATTGTACATCAAATGCTTTGTTCTGTGCAAAATATATATATAAATGGACTATTTTGTTTCCATTTCCCTGGCTCCGCCTGTTGTTCTTTCTTTCTTACCTCCTACCCCCCCATCCCCACCCACCGTTCGCTGGAAAAGTTCGTTCGTTCATTCGGTTACAGTTTTTCCTTGCCGCCCCTACCTCCCCCTTTCTCCGAATTTCCCTCTTTAGCTCATAGTTTTCCGTCCCTTTGCTGAGCGCGCCAAAAAAAAAAAGAATGAGGAAAATATAAAAAAATTATAAAAGTCGAATAGGGGTTGGGGGTTTGGAGGGTGGGGGATACTGTAAGGGAAATGTGGAAAAGCGGACTGGCAAAAACCGAGCAACAGTAAAACGAGCTCTGCTTTTTTCCTTTCGTTTTCCAGTGAGGCGGGCGGCGCAGGTTGGGGGATTTTCGGGGGTAAATAAATTAAATGCTTGACTTTATTTTGCCTGGCGATGTTTGCCTTGTTTTAATATTTTCCTTGCCTTTCTCGGGATATACTTGTACGTTTTTCTTCTTGTTTCCTTTTTTTTTGTGTAATTTTCCCTTTTTGTTTTTTGCTTGGCAATTTCTCTCGTGTTTTCCCTTTGTCTCCATCTCTCACTTTTTTTTTTTTTTTTGTTATATATTCTTGATGGTTTTTTGTGCCATTTTAGAGCATGATTTGTAGTTCGTTCGTTAGATGGAATTCCAATCTGCTGGCGAACGAACAAAAGGGTGGAAATGTTCATTCTACAAGAAGATTTCCATAAGTGAGAAAAGCGAACGAAGTAAGTTTTTCCATGAGGTTAGAAAAAAGGACCTGTGGGGCGGTGAAAAAGGAATTACTGTTGAACCTGTTGCGGTTCACAGGAGGCTATATCTTTTAGAGAAAATCCTCTTAAGTGTTCTTTTTTATTTTTTTTTAGAAAATCAAAGAGTTACAACATTGTTATAACAACACAAAGAGTTCAAGTTGTATACTTCAAGTAATAATTAAGGTTTAACTATAAACTAACCATTTATAATGCCTTTAAATACCCTTAAGTATGGCACATTAATATTGTCATAATTTAGTTAGTATAAAATATGGTTAACTTAAGGTTTAATTATATTTAAATTATATTTTTCATAAGCCTTCGAGCTTTTTCTTTTCCATAAACTAGTTAAAGATGCCCCCACTGTCTACCAAGCTTTTCAACAAGTTTTTACCTCTAAAAACATAAATAAAATATACAATATTTGCAAAGGTTGTGGGGTTATTTAAAACAATTTTTCCCTCTATAAAAATAAGCAAAATATATGTATATAAAAATTGACACAGAGTGATGAGAGGAAACCCGTTTTAAAACATAATTAAAATATAAAAAATTTGCAAGTGCATTTTGCATTATTTAAAATTTTCCCCTATAAAAATAGACAAAAAAATATATATTTTACAAGAGCTTCAGGTCCACTCTAACATATATAGAAAAACTAACCCTGTAAACCCCCAAAGACAAATTTACACAATGCATTTTTGTAAAAGCTCTCTCTCTAACGCTTATCAGCCAAGGTTTTTGCAAAAAACTAATGCAAGAAAAAATATTTAAACAACAAAATTAAATAAACTAAAGTACAGAAAGTGTAACTCACTTTTTGTGCATAAATTCAATTAATGGAAAAGTAAATATAATTGAATCAGTAACATAATGCACACAGGAATGCAGCGCCAGAACTAATACAATTTAAGCCGAAACATTTTTGCAAATTAAATGGGAATCAAAATGAATATAAAAAAACCTGCCACACCAAACAAAAAAAAAGTGGTGCCACATTGCCACGGAAGCGGATAAATTAAAAAACTTGAAACCAGGCGAAAGAAACAAAATTGAATTAAAATGTATTAACAAAAAAACACACAAAACGGAGAGAACAATTAACAAAAACAAAAAAAAAAAACAAAAATATAAATAAAATTGAGGCAAACCCAAAGCGTTGCGACCACAAAACACTTTTTGTGATTCATAATTTCGATTCAGATTCGGATTCGGAATCGGACTCAGTTTTTTGTTGTTATTATTTTTGTACATATATATTTTTTGTGATTTTTGTAGAGTTTGCCTTTTGTTCCCCACTTGGAGGTGTGTGTGTGTGTGTTTGTTTGTTTTTATCTTTCCCATTTGAAAATGTTTCTTTTTTTGCTCTTTTTTTTCGGATAATTGCATAAAAATAGAGGCCGTATTTGTGTTGCCTTTTTTGTTATTTTCGATCGCGACATAATTTGATTTGAAAACCTTGGCCGAACAAAAAGAAGATGAAAGAAAAATAAAGAAGAGAAATAGAGATAGAGAGGGGGAAAGAAAAAAGAAAAAAAAAAAACAAAACAAAACCCCAGAAGAAACTGGAACCCCAAAGAATTCTCCTTGGACTTTCCAACGGTGCGGGAAACAACCATATTTTCTAGTGTATTTCTCTAGCTTTTTTTTTTCTTCTCATTTCTGTTGTTGTTGTATTATTTCCCATTGTTTTGCTTGGCTTTATTCGACGGAAATAGTTTTTATCTCTCCTCCCCATTGCTTTGATTTCAGCGTTTTTAACTTTTTTTTATTATTATTGCTGGTCTCTATTTTCACCCTGCTTTATTTATTTTCTTCCACTTCCACATTTTGCTCTAGAAGTTATCAGCGAATTTGCCTAACATGTTTTTTAGTTTTTATTGTACGAGTATATACATATACATATATGTACATTCTACATATAAATAAATTCCCAGCGCTGTTAATTTGTTTCATTTTTTTGATTTGCTGATTTTTTGTGTTTGTTTTTAATTATAAATATGCGCTGATATCAGACAGAAGGCGATAAACAAAACAGAAAAAAAAAGACAAATGAAAGCCCTTTTTCAGCAATAATAGCAAATATCATAGAGAATATTTATAACAAAAAAAACCTTGGGAAAATTTCATAGAAATTATTCCATAATCCATATTCATTGAGTTTTTTTTTTTTTACATTATTTACGCATTGCAAATTATGTTGTTATTTTCAGTGAAATTGTTTTGAATAAACAACTCAAAATTTGCGTAAGAAGCGAAATGTATTTACTAAGCAAATTGAAGTTTGTGTGACAAAAAAAAAAAAACTAAACAAAAAAGAAGATAAGAGTACTGCCAGTTTATAAGGTAAAACAACAAACAAAAGCCACGAAAAACAATATTCGTGTCAAAAATTGTGTCGTTTTTTGTGCTTTATTTCCTATTTGCTGCCATTTTGTTGTTATTATTATTGTTTCTTTTTTTCGGTGCTTTTTCTAAAGAATTTTTATTTGGTTGCGGAATAACACAAAAATAAGTGTGATTTTTTGTTGATTATGAACAGAGATTTGTTATGCTCAAGACAAGACTTTGGGAATACCCTACCTTTTGATTCTATAACTAGCTAGCGGTGATTTTTATTTAATGTTTGTTTTTTTTTTTAAACAAGAAAACAAACAAGTATTGAATTGAATACTTAATAATTAATAAATACAAAAAAGCCCCTTTCTGGTTGATAAAATATAACAAACTATTAACAAATAATAAATTAATGGTACATAATTAAATATTTGTAGTAACAGTCACAGTACTATTTAAAATATGTAGTTATTAAAGCTAACATTTTATGAGTGTAATAAATGAAATAGCTTAAAAACCAAAAAACGTGATTAAACAACGAAATAAAGATGGATGCATTACGCCAGAAGGGGAGGAGGGAGAGATTTAAAACAATCTAGTTTCAAGCTTTAGCAACTTCATTGATGTTAATTTTGAATGTCTAAATTACAAATGTGCATAGTTCAGGTGCATATTAGCGGTTGTCCCGTGTCAATTCTCATTAATTTCCATAAATCAGTGCAAAATGTCACCATTAATGAGCGGTGTGAATGCAGCATAATTGTAAAAGTTACATTATGGGCGCTACAGGCCTTTTAAGGGGGCGTGGTCCATGGATGCTGACCTGCCCTTGTTTTTATGGGTTTTTGTGTGTGTGTGCCGCAATTGCGGCTGCAAGTGCGGGTGTGATTGTGTGTGTGTGTGTGCTTGTTGTTGTTTATTTCACTTTGGACAATGAACTTGAAATTTGGAGCACGCGTTCCACATGTAATTGAAATGTGTGTGAGTGGAGCGAAAGACAGAGAAAGAGAGAGAGCGGGAGAGAGAACAGGGGGAGATGGAGAGAGCGAGAGCACGCACACAGGCGGCAGTTGGCAGTCACAAACGAACACACACATACGCAAAGATGCCGCAGATTTTGCGCCTCTCTTTGCCATCCCCAATCTCCATCCTCTTTCACCTCCTCGCCATCCGCGGCCCCTGCTTTTTGCGCAGGCGAATGCCGTTGTGAAAACAAAAAATCTAATAAAACAGCGGACAAAAACAAAAGGCCGGAGAAACAAGACGAAAACGTAAACGTAACGCGAACGTTTCGCAGCAGCGCCGCAACGTCACTCAATTTGCGATTTGCAATTTTAATTTTTGTTGTTCACGTTTTTTAGCGTTTTTTCCTGCGACTTTTTTCTACTTTTTTTGTTTTGTTCCCCCAGTTTTTTGTTTGATTTTTTAACGTTCATTATAATTAACGTTGTAAAAATGAATTGCAATGAGTAAAATGGAAGAAAATGAAAGAGAAAAAAAAGAAAAGTAAATTGCAAATTGCAAATTGCTTTTACTGTAAAGGCGGAAATGCTGATGGCAGCAGAAAACAAACAATAAAATCCTAAAAAAAGGTATTGAACAAAACTTAAAATAAATGTAAAATAAAAATAAATATGTACACAAGTAACGTTTAAAAATAAAATAAAACAAAAAATAACGTTTTCAGTAAATAATAAATAATAATAATTTATAACACATTTTTTTCTATATATTGAACAACAAAATAACCATTCTCCCTTGTCATTGTAAGTTGTTAATTATAGGCAGAAAGAAAACACAAAAAAACTGTAAATTACTAGCGCATTTTTCTCATTTTGCCGTTTTTGGCTGACATTTACATATTTACTTGGTTTACTATTTTTGTACTCCTTTTTTTTATTATTTTTCCCCACTTTTTATCTTTTTAAATTAATGGAAACAAATAGCGGACAGCAAATAAAATCGTTTCCTGGGCAAAGCCCAATTGTTTATAATAATTGTTCATGAATAAATACGCGGGCATTATAATTTATGTCAATTTCGGTTTTCAGCAGCCGCAGCAGCTGGCAAAGTCAACAAACCCGGAAACCTTCGGAAAGCGAGAGAACAACGGCGTTTTATTTTATCGTAATATTTTTTATATTTCTACGTTCCGTGTTTTTTGTTTTTTTTTGTGCATTCACTTGCCACACAAAACAATAAGCACAAAAAATAATAAAAAAAAAATACATGAAAACACGCACAAAACGAAACATGTAAAAAAAGATCACAAAGAAAAAAAAACAAACTTATTCTTGAAAAAATTGCAAATTATGAATGCAAAAAGGAAGAAACAAAAAAAGGCACACACACAAGCACACAGATAAGACACAACTTTTGTTTTGCTAAAAATAAAACGACGTTTTTGCGTGTCTTTTTAGCACATGAAATAAATAATTTGTTTTCTCACCTTTTCTTTACGACTTTTCGCGGTATCTTTTCTGATTCTCCACTCTCCTCTCTCCACGCCTTCGCCTCGTACCGTTCTTTTGTTTTCTTATTTTTATCGCCTTCCTTGCGGCCGCTCTTCTTCGTATTTATTTGATTAAAATGCACACGCAGCAGCTGTTTGATTTGTTTTTATTTTTGCAACAAAATTCATTCATTTATTATACTCGGCATTTCTTTATTCTTAAGTTTTTCTTTCAACGGTGTAACATAAAAAAAAAAACAGATCTTCAAACAAATTTTCGAAGCGCGCGCTTTTTTCAGTTCGACGGTAAGCCAACCGCGGCTAACGGTAAGCACTCGAAATAATTGTCACTTCTTGCTTTTGCTTTTCGGCGTATCACCAAGAGAAGTTAATCAATGTTGGCAATAAACAAAAACATAAAAAACAAAATAGGAGTTCTTTAGTTTTTAAATATTTGTTTTTCTTTTGGTTTTTGCGGAGATGTTTTTGCGGTGATTTTGAAGTGGAAATCGCGCTGAGAGAATTTCGAGTGAGAGTGAGCGTTGCGCGTCGCTTTTATAGACTTTCGGTTAACCAGGGTTGGCAATCTAGCTATTTTCCCCAAGAGAGCAAGCAAGCGGGAGTTCTTTTATTTATTAAATTGTATATGGTTTATTCCGCTTATAAAACTAAAAACTATATAAGCAAATATGTCTAGACTATGTCCAAGAAGGTTGGTCGTGACTTGAGTTGGTCAGTTTTTTTAAACATTTGGCTTACTTTCATAAAATTTTAGCCTAATTATTGAACATATTATTTAGCTATTTTTCATTACAGCTTTTTTAAAAAGAGTTGTCAGCACTGTTGCCGAACACAAGCTCTCTTCATTGCATGTTGAGCTATGTATTTTGGGGGCTTTGGGTTTAAGTCTGTGCTAAACACTAAGCAGTGATTTTCGTTACTTTTTATTTTAATTTGTACAAAACCTTAACAATATATCTAAATTAAAATGAAAAACTGCTACTAATTCACAAAAAATTTGAAAAACCATATCATGAATATCAAAGCAACACGGCGTTAAAATTCAGTATCAAAATTCAGAGCAAGTAAATACATCGATTATAAACATCGATGAATTTGCAGCTTTTCGCTGAAACATCGATATAGCTAGAATCAGCTGGCTGTATTTTGTTTTGTTTTGCCCGGCTTTCAAGGAATATTTTTCGAATGCGGCCAAAAAGATAGCGGGATCTCTTGCGGCGGCCTTATCTGCACTCAGAGGTCGCAGGTCAGGGTCTCTGGACCGAACTCTTATCAATTATCAGCGGTCGCAGGCCGGCGGTAGCTCCGCTGACAGTCACAGTTTTGCTTCGAACACCGAACAGCCAAACCAGAGAAGTTTGTAAAGGTGCTGCTCCGGCCTATGGCTCTTGGAATATGTGTTTAAATATTCCCAGAAACAGAAACCCAGTAGATTCTTATATAATTCATTTCCTTTCTTATGTAATATTTTGCAGGCTTTAAAAACATGCAGGGAATGCGCTCAATTGCACTGCCACAAAAGCTCCGGTTGTGCTTTAGCCGGGACCTGAACAGCCAGAAACTGGTTAACTCCGCCGCTGGAAATCAGCTGGAAGCAGGAGGAGCTTTAGCCCGCCGCAACTCTGCCGCCAAAAATCGCACGATATCGGCGGCATCGTCGCAACCATTATTTTTCGCCGCGATCAGACGACTTTCGGACTGCAAACAAGACAACACCTCGAAGAAGGTGAGTGAGAAGTGTGTTCCCTGAACTAATTTTAATTAATCAATTGAGCAAAGGAAGTGTGCGCTTGCATAGTGTGGTTCTTGAGTTGGTATTGGAAAGACGTTTAGAGTGCTTTCGTTTCTTTTTTTTTTATTGGAAGCCATGTGGTGATCGGTATTTTTTCCAAGCCTGGAACCATGTGTTTTCTCGCGTATTTTGTGTGCGTATTTCGAAATACTCTTCCTGTGGGTATTTCTAATAGGGGAATGTCGTGGGCAAACTGTGATCTCTTATCTTTTGGCTTAATCTTAATTTTTTTCGAGATGAAAGTAAACAAGTATTATATACATGTATTAACATATATACATTGTTTAACTTATTGTTTACTTTTTTATGATAATTATAAGCATTATAAAGTTAAGAGAATTGTGAGAAAGATTCGTTTTTACCCAGGTCTACTTCATTTAATTTTTTTTCGTCTTGCTTTTCAGTTATTAAAAATATATATAATTTAATATAAATATTTAGAAATCTTCATATTATAAATATACATTATATTTGTTAAATCCATTGCTAAAAAATAATATATATTTTAATACAAATCTTACTTATTGAATTTATTTATTATTTAACTATTAATTATTATTTCTTTATTGAATTATATATATTTTTAATAAAGTACCTACATTTATATTTATTTAAAGCTTATAACATTTTACAAATTGATTTAAAAAAAGTAGATATAGATAAATATTTAATATATATTTAATATACATATCTATTTTTATCATGCTCTCAGAAAAGTCAGTTTAAAACCATAAACAGAATATTTTAAAATGCATATTTGTAGCAAAAAATATAAAATATATAAAAACAATTAATAAACTATACCAATAATCTTAAAATCATGTTTTAAATTTGAAATTAAATACTTTATACTCAGAAATATTATATATATAAAATATATATAAATTATAATTATTAAATAAAATAATTAGGTTCTCAAAATGAAGGGTATTGCACATTTCGGCTTGGTTATTGTTAGCAAAATATTCTTTGATTTATTTAGCTGTCTCAGCCTTAAACTCGTTTTAGGCCTACTCGAATTTCTTTGGTTCTGTGTAGGTCTATTATTTATTGTTTTTTTTGCCACTTGTTTATACAAAGCTATAGACATGGCGATACCGATATCGCCGGCTATATATGTATACTTATGGCCCTGCCAATTAAATTGAATTTCCCCTTGCAAACGGTGCAAAATTTTGCGGTAAACATTTATGCATTTCGCATTAGGCGACGACTCGTGGCCAGAAATTAGCACTTTATTTTGTTTATTTAGTTATTATTAGTACTATTAGATGTTTTTTTCCGATTTTGTGCTAACTAAAAATTAGTTGCAAGTTGATTTTTACTTGAACTATTAATCAAATCATTTCCGAAAGTGCAAAGTTTAATAGAAATTATAATTTAGGTTTCATACGGATTTTCTTTATTTTATTTAAGAGAAAATAATTCAAAAACATAAAAAATTTAATTTTTAAAATTCTAAAATCATTATTGAACATGAAAAAAAGAGCACAAAAATTGTTTTCAAATTAAAATGAATGGTTTTTTGACTTTTGGTTTAAACAATTTCCTATTTTCTTTATTTTATTTAAGAAAAAATAATTCAAAAAAATTAATAATATAATTTTTAAAATTCTAAAATCATTATTGAACGTAAAAAAGAGCACAAAAATTATTTTCAAATTAAAATGAATGTTTTTCTGACTTTTGTTATAAACAATTTCATATTTTCTTTATTTTATTTATGAAAAAATAATTCAAAAACATTAAAAATTTAATTTTAAAAACTCTAAAATCATTGAACGTAAAAAAAGAGCACAAAAATTGTTTTCAAATTAAAATGAATGTTTTTTGTTATAAACAATTTCATATTCGGTTATCTAATTAAAATGCAAGGGTATGCAAAATTCGTCTTTCTATAGGTAGATTTCTGTTTTATTTTATTTAATTTATGAAATAATTCTGAAAATTGTATAAAAGTGTCAAAACTGAAAAGAAAGTCAACCATTTTCAATGATTTCAAGGGCTTCAACTTATTTGTTGTCCAGTTAAAATGATTTTCCATATCTTTCGAAAAGAAACCCGATTAGGAAGGCTAAAGAACAATTTCAAGTTGGTAAATCTCTCTGAAATAAATAGAAATCTCCACAAATAAATAGCAAACTCTACAAGTGCCATAAGGCAAACCTTGAGGCTTTCAAAACACCATATAGCTTGCTTTATTCCCGATCTTTCGAAAGCACCTACATCTACGTCAGCCCCCAAGGGGGCCCGCATCCTTATCGCCCGAACCCGTGACCCGTGACCCCAGACAGACAAACACGCGATAGATGGTTACAGATAGGACGCAAATAGCCTGGCTCCCTGCCACAGGGGGTCTTGAAGCAAGCAGAGAGATCAGGGAGATCGGGGAGATCAGGGAGTAGCTGGTGTAGGTGACATAACCACAATACACTTTGTGTTTATTTGGCCAATCTAATCGAGAAAGAAGCCCGCATCAAGTGGTTGCCATGGTGCATCCGCGGCTAATCTCCGCTTGGCGATAGCTCGTCGTCGTCGATCCATCCAGTGCGAACGCTCCCTTATCAACCGAACTTTTCCAAAGCTATTTGAACCCATCGAACCCCCGAGTCTCTCGCAACATAAATATAAATATAAATATTTTTGTTGTTGAAATCGCGCAGCGTAAATAAATACCTAACCAGCCAGGGATCGGCTTTCCATAATCCTCATAAAGCCCACGATCGTTGCAGCGAACGCATCGCCTTGCACTGCCCCGATATCTCGATTATATAGTATATAAAATATACAGATTTAAAATCTTTAAAACCTTTTTAAGAACATGCCGGACCAGAAGATGCTGCAGGCCCCCCTGGCGGAGAGCGATCCCGAGCTGGCCGAACTCATCAAGAAGGAGAAGGAGCGTCAGCGCGAGGGCCTCGAAATGATTGCCAGCGAGAACTTCACCTCGGTGGCGGTGCTGGAGAGCCTCAGCTCGTGCCTGACCAACAAGTACTCGGAGGGTTATCCCGGCAAGCGGTGAGTGCAAGAGTTATATATTAAAATATTATAAATATACATAATAATAATAATGTATGCATATATACAAATATTTACCAAAGTATTACCCTTGAGAGAGCCTTATAAATAGGGTCGCAGGTTTCTTTACATATTAACTAAGAATCGGAGTAATTCCGAGTGAAAATCCATCCAGAATAGGCTACAAAATCAGCAGCTTTGTAAACTCTATAGTCTTAAAATATATACACATTATTTAAATACAGTTTAAACCTTATATTTTCATATATAGTTCTAAATTTCATTTCCTTTTCTCTTTATTATTATTATTTATAATTAAAACCCATTTTTAATCAATTTAATGATTTAAAATTGAAAAGATAGATATTATTTCCTGGCTTTTTAAATTGTTTTTCATGAATTTATAAAAAATATTAATTGAGAATCTGAAAATATACAAGATTTGCCATCAATTATTATTTTTACCTCAAAAAATGAGCAATAAACAAATTGATAAAATCGATATTCTTCGATATTTACATATTCGGATCATTTTTCAAACAAATCAAAGACAAAAATAGTCAAAATAAGGCCATAAGAGTGCTTTTCTTTAGTAATTTATTTACATTAACTATTTGTTTATCTGAAATTTGATTATATTTTGCAACTGTTAGCTTTTTACGCATTGAAAATCGATATTTTTGTTTGAAAAATTCTCTGTAATTTATTTAGATTTCAATTGGAAATTAGAAAATATATGAATGAGAAATCAATAATTTACTTGCTGACCTCAAATATACACATTTTACGAATGGGATATCGATATTTTTCGATATGTTTATGATTTGATAGATTAGCTTTACTTTTTACACAAACCTCGATATTTTTCGATATGTCTATGATTTGATAGATTATTTTTTCACCAAATCATAGTTAAAAATATTCATTATTAAGCTAAACAAGTTTTAATTCTAATTTGGAAATCTTTTTTAAAACAATATTGTATTTAATATATTTTATTAAAATCGAGTGTTTTACCTAAACTTTATTTTCAAGCTGATTTATAGTTTAGCTTAAAGTTCATAAACTATTTACTAGTTCTAGCTTAATTTATACAACTTGTAAAACATCAATTTAAAAGACTCTTAATAGTTATACCTACGAATTTCACATATTCTCTTATATCTTTATAAACTCTCTACAAGTCGGGGCTCCTGTTTTTTACTTAAAAATACTAAAAACCAGAACCCCATTTCACTTGTGATACTCCTTGTTTATTTCCCGTAAATCCTTGACTAATCCGGGGTACTCTCTTGCTCCTTTGCAGCTACTATGGCGGCAACGAGTTCATCGACTGCATCGAGCTGCTGGCCCAGAAACGCGGCCTGGAGCTGTTCAACCTGAGCGGGGAGCAGTGGGGCGTCAATGTCCAGCCGTATTCCGGTTCGCCGGCCAATCTGGCCGTTTATACGGGCGTGTGCCGGCCACATGACCGCATCATGGGGCTGGATCTGCCCGATGGCGGCCATCTCACCCATGGCTTCTTCACGCCCACCAAGAAGATCTCCGCCACCTCGATCTTCTTCGAGAGCATGCCGTACAAGGTGAACCCCGAGACGGGCATCATCGATTATGACAAGCTGGCCGAGGCGGCCAAGAACTTCCGGCCGCAGATCATCATTGCCGGCATCTCGTGCTATTCCCGCCTGCTGGACTACGCACGTTTCCGTCAAATCTGCGACGATGTCGGCGCCTATCTGATGGCCGACATGGCCCATGTGGCTGGCATTGTGGCCGCCGGCTTGATACCCTCACCGTTCGAGTACGCCGACATTGTGACCACCACCACGCACAAGACGCTGCGCGGTCCCCGTTCCGGGGTGATCTTCTTCAAGAAGGGCGTCCGCAGCACCAGGCCCAGTGGCGAGAAGATCATGTACGATCTGGAGGAACGCATCAATCAGGCGGTATTCCCCTCCCTGCAGGGCGGTCCCCATAACAATGCCGTCGGTGGCATTGCCACGGCCTTCAAGCAGGCCAAGACGCCCGAGTTTAAGGCATATCAAACGCAGGTTTTGAAGAATGCCAAGGTCCTGTGCGATGGCCTCATCTCCCGGGGCTATCAGGTGGCCACCGGCGGCACCGATGTCCATCTGGTGCTGGTCGATTTGCGCAAAGCTGGCCTCACCGGCGCCAAGGCTGAGTACATCCTCGAGGAGGTGGGCATTGCCTGCAACAAGAATACGGTGCCGGGTGATAAGTCAGCGATGAATCCCTCGGGCATTCGTCTGGGCACTCCCGCTTTGACCACACGCGGTCTCGTCGAGAAGGACATCGAGCAGGTGGTGGCATTTATCGATGCGGCTCTCAAGCTTGGAGCCGAGGCCGCCAAGTTGGCGGCTGGCCCCAAGATAACCGATTATCGCAAGGTCATCGATGAGAATGCAACGGTCAAGTGCCAAAAGGATGAGATCCGCAAATCGGTGGTGGAGTTCAGCAGGAAGTTCCCGCTGCCGGGACTGGCGACCTTCTAAATTCTCTATCTAAATTTTGATGGTATCTCCCTTCTTTTTTACTTGCGCTCACACCTCGTTCTTTTTTTTATACCAAATCTTATGACTTGAAGGGCGACTTTCAAATTTTGGACGTAAATCTTGTAACTTCGCAAGACAAGTTGAACTACTAGCAGTTAAGTCATTAAACGCATATCGAAACCATTCTATCATAAAAGGTTTTCTTTTCTTGGGTTTGAAATGGGCTGAAAAACGGGGTTTTGGCCCAGCTGGGAGCCTGGTTACTTGGCTTTATTTAGTAAAGTCGGAAGCCTGGGGGAATTTTTAAGAGGAAAGCTACCCAACGACCTGACCTGTGTGTGTTTTGCTTTTGTAAATCTTATTGCACTTGGTTTTTTTTGGCAATCTGTAGATTTTGTGCTTTTGTACATGTTTCAACATGTTTTTTTTGTATGCAGAAATGTACCTAAATTTTTCCTAGGTATTTTTCCTGGGTATAGGTTTTTTTTAGCTCAATTTTTGTATAGAATTTATTTCAAATATAAAGCTAAGAAAGCTGTTCCTGCGCCAGACAATTGTATAGATTTCGTTTTTGTACCTCTAATCAGGTTTTTCTTTATAAATTAATCGTAATTTATTATTTCACAATGTCTATATTTGGTTTTTGTAATTCTGATGGCGATGTTACTTCAAAAGTAATACAAAATATCAAGTTAAAGGCGCTGTACATGTACCTATCGATGTAACGAGTACCTGTGATAATGTTTTTTTTTTTAAAAATGTACCTTGAATATTTTCTGCATCGGTAAATGTATTTTGTTTTCTAAACTTTACCACCTTTAGGTTTGGTTTTCGTTCTACTGACCGCGATTTATGTAGAAAATAAATTCTAGATATGTTTTTTAAGTGTTTTTGCTCCAGACGATGTATAGATTTTGTTTTTGTACCTCGTACCTTGTTTTTTCTTCCCAAATGTACCTTAATTTTTTTGCATTTTTTTGTTTTTGTGCACTTCAGCACGATTTATCTTTGAAATGAATTTAAATTCCAATTAAAGGCCACTTAATTTATTTCAAGCTTTGGTTCTTGTAATTCTGATTAAGTTCTTTATATTTATTTTCTATAGTTTTTTTTTTTTTTTTTTAATACTTAAAGATGCGGTAATTACAAAATACATAAATATTATGTTTTTTTTCAGTGTGTGATTGCTATTCTATATATTTACATACATACCTTATTTACTTTTAATTAAAAAAGATAGCTTAAAAATATGTAAAATTGTATATTGTGTGATAAATCAATAAAATGTGTTGGAACAATTTAATTAATAATATTTAAGAATTTAAATCATAATAAAAATAATTAAAATAATAAAAATAATAATTATAATTATAATAGTAATAATAATCAAACTAATAATAATAATAAAATATAATAATAATAATAATAAAAAAATAATAATTATAAAAATAATAATAATAATCAAATGAATTTATTATTTATTAATTATTAATTCATTTATAAGAAAGTATCCTTCCGTCACTGAAGTTTTCAAAAGGCAGGCACCAAAAATATGTCACGAATATGAAACTTTGCTTAATTTCTTAATTAAACCTAATTGAATTTAATTTTAGTTGACTTTTTTTTAGTGTCATGTCGGTTTTTTTTTTGTTCTTATTGAGCTGGCTTTTTCCCTTTTTTGCCAGATTGCTTAATAGTTTTCGTAATAATTGTCCTAATTGAGAACCGAGGAGGAGGAACTTTCGTGTGGCTTAATGCTTAGTTCATGTTTTGCTTAAAATTTAAATATAATAAAAAATAAAATACCACGGAATACATACGAATTTACCTTTACGACTCCTTGCTGGGGCGATCGCGATGGAAGCGGGAATTGTGCGTGGCCAGCGACCATTTCGTCTTGAAGCTCTTCATGCAGATGAAGCACTCGTGCTCCCTGCCCTGGATCTCCGAGTGCCGGCAGGCTATGTGGCGCCGCAGGGCATGCACCGACTTCAGGCGGCGTTTGCAGAAGGTGCACACCAATAGCATTAGTACTGATGCTCCTCCGCCGCCGCTCTCCTCATCACTGGCGATGGCTGCTCCGCCTGCTCCGGATGCACTTTCATTTCCACTGCCAGGTTCGGATTTAAAGTTTGCCCTGAGAGCTGCAAAAGCAGAAAAGCAGAATAAGTTTTCGTGCGAAATTGTTTTGATTTCAGCAAAGTTTGATCGTCATTTGTTAACAACAAAAAAACTTAATAAACAGCGTTTTTACCATCAGATTGCAGCTAAATCCATTCGAAACGAATGTTTGGAACGTTGTTCCATTTAATTAATAGAAAATTCAATAGAAAATAATTTAAAAATACTACAAAATAGAGGATTTCTTGTTGAAATAAGAAACATTTAGCCTTACCTTAAAATAAAAAATAAATGCAAACTTCAGAATAAATTCAGTTTCAATTGAAATAAAATAAAAATCAAATAAAATGCATTCATTTTAATTTCGTAATTAGCTTAACTTTAATTTAAATAACAAAAACAATTTGGTTTCAATTAAAAAAAGAAAACAATAATAAAACTTATAAAATGCAAATAATATTTTTCAGCTGCGCTTAAAAAAAGGCCTCTTTCTTAATTAATGGAAAATTAAATATAAAATAATTCAAAAATACTACAAAATAGAGGATTTCTTTTTTTAGGCTTACCTTAAAATAAACACTAAATTCAATTGAAATAAAATAAAAATAAAATAAAATGCATTCATTTTCATTTTGTAATTAGCTTAACTTTTAATTTAAATAACAAAAACAAATTGGCTTCAATTACAAAAAAAAGAAAACAATAATAATAAGTTTATAAAATGCAAATACTATTTTTCAGCTGCGCTTAAAAAAAGGCCTCTTTCTTAATGCTACCCAAGAAATACATTGAATTTGAAATTGTTTACATTATGCATTCTTTTATTTTTTTTTCCTTCCTCTCCCTGTCTCTCGATTGCTCTTTCCTGCTCCCTCTTTAGCTGTGTGTCTCTTTCTTTTCCAAGTTTCTAGCAAAACGAATTCAAATTGAGTTATTTTCATACTCATTTCATCGATGTGTATAAATCAATGTACAAAGATACACAAATGGGGGGCGAAGGGCTTAAAGGTTAGTGTTTTTTTGTTGTTTTTCTTTTGGGAATTTATGGTCTTTCCTTTGCTATTTAATACTCTCTAGCCAAGGAAATCACTGCGAGGAATCCTTTTCAGGATTTCTTCAAACACTCTACAGCGATTTCCAAGCAATACTCTCTCTCTGACTAGAGTTTCTACATTTCGTTGATACATTCCTTCTGTATTTTGTGTACATATTCTTAATTCTTTCAGTGAGATCAAACACATACATATATTTTCCAAAGGGTTTGAGTTCGGACTTCCTCTTCGTTTGGAGCCCAAAAACAGGGGCAATATATATATATATATATATAGCATAGATATAACATTAACTATATGTCCTGTGTATACATTGATCAATATGTGGATCGATAAGTAATACGTATGAGTTGTTTCATTTAACTAGATTATCTTTAGTGTGTAGAGAGAGAATTTCTACAGGATTTACGGGGTGGTTACAGGACGTGACAAAATACTCCTCGAATCTCGAATCTCGAACCTAATCCTAGCGTTACACATTTATGACTCTTCCATTGTCACTTGGCTTTCTTTTTGTGTGGTCTCTCTGCTCGCAATGTTTTTTGGGCGCTTAAATTAGCAACTAGAAACTAGCTATGAACTAGAACTAATTTTAATTTAATTTAATTTAATGTACAAACAGGGGGGGGGTGGCCAACGCTTTAAACGCTTTGAACACAGAATGGTCATGGACAAAGCGCTGGATCGAATTACAGTTCTCATTTGTACACAAAGATGGGGTCTAAGATATATTCTGCTCATGTTCATTCATGTTCATTCATGTTCCAGGTTGAGCAAAGTACATGGAAATCAATCTCTTGAAGCGCTCACAGAAATCTCCAGAGATTTAAAGACTAGAGTTTATAGTTCATAGACAAGGTTACATTAAGTCGGCTGGCACTATAATATATTATATATTATATATTATATATAGTAAAGGAATATAGGAATAAAGAAATAGTATATGGTATATAGTATATAGTAATATGTACATAAAATCAAGGTATTCAGTGTATTGTTTCAGTGCTAAATGAATCCTTAAACTCGAAATATTCCTGTGATCACTGCGATCCGATCCGTGTGTCTATATGTACATAAGGGTTTCTTGTACTTTGCTATTCATGGTAAAAAATGTAATATATGTACTATGTATTATATATATAAACGTGTGTTCCTAAATCAAAATGTGTGGCTTGGTCAACGACGGGATTACCAGCTCCACTGACTCGGACTTTAACTTAAAGGCTAACTAACTGCCTAAATATATAGTTTAGACACTCAATATCTATATATTAAGTTATTATATATATAACGCTAAGAGTATAATGCTCTTGAATTGTTTCTGCTTTGCATTTGAGTTGACAATTTTGGCTAGTTTTAGGATCAATGGGAATGGGCTGACTGGCTGACTCGATTCTCTTTGCTCTTGCTCTTTTGCTAAGCTGGACGTAATTAACTATGTGTGGTGTGTGGTGGTGGTGGTGGTGTTCGTTCCTCTGCTGAATTTCTCCGATTTTTTTTAGAGGCGGCCAACGATGATCGCGGATCAGTTCTCCGTCTTGATGGTCACCTTCTGCTCATGGGAGATGCGTATGTGCTCACGCAGGCTGTACTTGTTCTTGAAATTCTTATTGCACATATCGCATTTGCGGGGCGGTTGCGGTGTATGTTGGGTGCGAATATGTCTCCAAAGATTTACCGTGGTTATAACCATTTTGCAAAACTGACATTCTGTCCACTTATTATTGGGTGAATCTAAAAATATACAGAAAATACGTACAGATATCAGTTAGGCAGCACACACGACGAAGTCTCTAATGGAATGATCAGGATTTCCTAGCTGGACATACGCGTCGTTGGAGACATATTCGACAACCGCAACAACACTAACAACAACTAAGTACTTAAGGCACGCAACATCGAAAAAAATAATTAACAAACTATGTAATTTGGAAAGCTAAGCTACAAGTACAAGCTTTTATAATTCTACAAACACTTTAAAGTTTTTAATTAAAAGCACACACAAAAAACCCATACAAAGATAATGTATAAATAAAGCTATAAATAATTACTTAAAAGCACATTTACTTCACGCAACTTAAGTAATGCAAAACATAAGTTATAAAACTAAATTAAGCTTAAATAAAGAAAATATAAATAAAATTATTTATGTATAAAAGGGGAAGTACCGGATACAACATTGATATATCGATTTTTTTGTACAATTTATTAACCTTCTTTAAAAAATCGATAGAACATCGATATATCAATATTTTCTTCAAAAATCGATAGAACATATCAATATTTTCTCACATATTTCGATTCCTTCTCTTAAAAAATCGACAGAACATCGATATATCAATATTTTCTTAAATGTTTCGATTCCTTCTCTTAAAAAATCGATAGAACATCGATATATCAATATTTTCTTATATGCTTCGATTCCTTCTCTTAAAAAATCGATAGAACATCGATATATCAATATTTTCTTATATGTTTCGATTCCTATATGAAATATCTTAAAATACCTTACAAGATACAAACAAAAAATATGAAAAAAACACGAAAACCCACTCACCATTCGTACCGCTGGACTTGTTGTCCGACTTGACCGGCGTCACAGACACCGTAGTCGAGGGACCCGTCGCACTACCGCCTCCCGCATCCTCCAGGCCTCCACTCGCTGCCGCCGCCGCCGCCGCTGCCGCACCGCTGGCATTGCCCAGCAAGCGAGCTTCAATGGAGATTAAATATTTAAATTAATAAAAAATTCTCATTTTTTTGCAAGTCAATTGCAGCTCACTCATTTCGATGGTAATTTCGGCATTATCCGCATCCGCCTGGTACTTCTCCTCGATCTCAGACTCGGTGAGGATCTCGTACTCGGAGGAATACTGGGCCACCGTCTGGGCAGCGCCCGTGGTGGCATCCTGTGACGTTTGCGGTGTGGCGCCATCCGACAGTCGATCGTCCACCTCGCCAACAATGTAGTCCGGTATGTCCATCTTTACGGCGCCGCGTAAAAAAGCCATTTCGGAGGCTAAGCGGATAGGATACACAATTTACAATAGATATTCGATCCTCTCTCTTCTTTTTACTTACTTTTCACTATGTTCTGCTCATCCTTGGCATAGTCAACGGTTTCGGTGGTGTACATGTTGTCATCGTCGTCGGAGAAGGTGATTTTGCGCTTCTTCACTGTGGCAGCTGCGGGCAGGGTCACGGCATTGCTGATGCTCAAATGCTGCGTCTGCACGGGCGTCGTCTGTTGCGGCTGGGATTGTTGCTGTTGCTGCTGCTGCTGGGATTGTTGTTGCTGCTGGTGCTGTTGTTGTTGCTGCTGCTGTTGCTGCTGCGGGGGCGGTGCAGATTGGACTTGAATATGCTGAATCTGTGTGGTTTGTACATGATGCTGCTGCTGCTGTTGGACCTGCTGCAGCTGCTGTGCGGCGGCTGCTGCAGCGGCTGCCGCCACCTGCGTTTGCACCTGGCTAGCGGTGGTGGCCTGCAGCAGCGTGGCCGTTGGTATTTCAATGGTCTGGGTGGCCGACTGAGCCTGCTGGGCCGTCACTGTGTTGACCTGGTGCTGCTGCTGCTGTTGCTCGCTAACTGCACGGATGGTGCTCGGTATGGTCTTGATTAGCTTGTGCTCGCTTATGAGCGGTGCCACCGGCAGCTGCGGTCGCTCCTTCTCCTCGGCGGTAAGTCCCTGGACGGCCAGTAGCTCGGCGGTTTGCAGGAACGACTGCAGGGCCTCCTGCTGCACATTCACTTCGCCCTGTGGAAGAAAAGGAATTTGAAAAAAGAAAGAGGTATGCGGTATAGTTTCCTCTGATTTCTGTGTATAGCTTCCACACTCACCTGGTACATAAACTCAATGATTGAGTTGAGATCCTCAAACTTGATGAACTTAAAGATAATGACCGGATGTGGGTGCGGATTCTCCTTGAAGATCTCCTTGAAGTACGAGGAGCAGGAGGATAGCACCACCTTGTGCGCCTTGATCCGTCGCCCGTCGACGCACAGGCTCACATCGACAAAGTCATCGTTCAGCCGATGGTTGTCCAGCGAGTAGGTGAGGTGGCGCAGGTAGTTGTTCCATCGCAGCGAGTATTGCTGCGTGGTGGCCATTGCGTCCTCCTTGCACGCTCTCAGCGGCGGCAGCGGTGGCTCAATTCCTCAATTCCTCCTCTGTATTGCCCACTTTCCACACAAACAACAACAAAATAACAAGAAAATAACAACAAAAAAAGAACTGCAATCCAATTAGCGGTTCTCGCTCTCCCCGCAACGGGGGAGGGGAGGCAACGGGGGCGGTGGGTTTTGCTCTGCTCTCCGCTGAAACTGGCCCGCCGCCTCGCACGTCCCCGGCGTACACAGAAAGTCCTTCTCCGCTATCTTCTTCTCCACCGATTCCCGGTTCTCTCGCTATTCGCCTGTATCCTCCGCGCGTTGCTCCTCCAGCTGCTGGTGCCTCTCCTTTTTGTTGTTTATTTTCGCTGAGTTTTAATGTTTTTCACAATTACTGTACTTGTATATGTGATATCGATATGCACTCATCGTTTTGGGTACTCATGCGATAGGTGGCTACCGATAGGGCAGAACCATGCTTATCGATGATTTGAATTATTTTTGGGGGCCAATAAAAGGGGTAAAACTGATAATTGCACGAGATTTGCTTAATTTTGCCTAAAATTGAGGTTTTTGTCAAACAAAAGTGGGTTATTTTTACCTTTTTTTTATTTTGTTATTGTTTTTTTATTCCGATAGTCGAGTGCCACGAAATTACACCAGGTGGCGCTTGTTCAAAAGAAAAACAAAAAAAAGTGCTGCCAGATCAACAAAAACTCGTTATTTTGAATTTAAACAAAATTTGAACAAAAATATTTAATTTGAAAAAAAAGTACTATATATTTAAACCAATGCCAGAATATATATATATATTTTTAAAAGGAATTTAAAACCTTTTCAGAGGCTACCACAGGCTCACAAGAAACTTGTATATCAAACGAAGCAGGAAGCTGTAGACAATGCCGCGACACAAAAAGTCCAAAACGTAAAAGATCTTCACCCGGAATCGGGCCGCTTTACTGCTGTCGGGACTTTCATTCAGTAGGAACTCCTTGGCACCGCGTATGCCATGCTGGAAGAAGTCCACATAATTGATGTTTGCATGCTGCATGAAGCCAAAGGAGGAACTGGAAGGGAAAAATGAGGAAAATATTAAAGAGAATAATATATAATCAGAAAAACATGTACAAAAATAAAGAAACACTTTTGCTGCTTTATTTTATTTACTTACGAAATAAGAAAATAAAACTCACATTTCATTTTCCGGAACCAAGTCGTGCAGGGCCCGGAAATTGTTATTCTGAAAGTGCCACTCGGTTATGGCGAAAACCTGCAGGGCACTGAAGGCGGCGAAGATGCGACGCTGTAGCTTCATGAGGCTGCAAATTAAAACAGGAAATTAAATATTTGCAAACTTAATTTGGTATTTTAATTGATTTGTATTCAACTTACAAGGGCTTTTCGTTAGAAAGTCGCAGCAAAGTGTCTACCACAACGGCCATGAGTAGGTGCATAGTGCAGAACTGAAAATATACACGAAATTACTTAATTTGCTTAATTTTATTATTAATCAAAATTACTCACCCTTATAAAGTGCAAAACCGGACAGGTGGTCATGCTACCGCCTGGCAGCCACAGCGTCTTCTCGAAGGGATTCTTTCGTATAAAAGTCTTGCCTATCTCGATCACCTCGCCCATGGTTATGGGCGATATATTGGCCGTGGCACAGTTGATCACATACACCTCACTCTCCACGCCTTTGGCCTTGCGCTCCTGCCGGAGCTTCGACTCCGAAATGAACTTGTAGGCAGCCGTGATGAGTGTACGGGCCACCACATCGGCTGGCACAAAATCGGACACAATATTGGGATCACAGTTCTGGGAACGAAGAATGCCAGTGCCGCAGGCAACCAGCAGGCCAGTGGGTCCATTGAAATTATCCGCCCAGCCGGGCATGGGCTCCTCAATGGTGGAAACCACTGTAAAAGTAAAGATAATATTAGGGATCCAACGATGTGTGAATAGAAAATCTCTCACCAATTGAAGGCCTAAAGATAAAGATGGGCAGCTGATCCCGATAATCGTTGACCACCTGCTCGGCCAGGCTCTTCGTAAAGGTGTATGTATTGGGCTGAAAATTTCCATATCTGCCAGGAGGAGGAGAACATACATGCTTTCCTTATAGTATCCTTTTAGTTCCTTCACATCATTACTCACTTGAGACTATAGATGTTCAAGGTCTCCTCATCGTAGGTCTCCGCCAGCTTAATCGTTGTCCGCCAATCGGCCAGCGGTGGATAGACGCGCTCCTCCACCTCCAGCACACCGGGATTTGCATATGTGGTGGACACATGGACAAAGGCCTTGAGCTTACGCCAACCCAAAGCCAGCTTGATCAGTTCATGGGTGCCGCGGGTATTCATGAATATGGCGGTGCGCAGGGGATCGTCAAAACTAACACAAAACAAAAAAAAAAAGAGCATTAGAATTAATTTTAGAAATATGTTTAGCATAACATTAAATGAATTTGAATTTAAAACGAACTAAAAATCAATTTAAAACCAAACTCAAAAGAAAGTTGAGAATTATAAGCACAAACGGATGAGGCAGTTGAGAATTATAGGCACAGGCGTGTGTGAATATTTATAGTAAATATTGATTTATAAAATATATATCCATAGATGATAATTTCGTTATACATACCGCACACTGGCCGCCGAGTGATACACAATGTTTACGTTTTTCAAACGCTCCAAATCTACTGCACTGATGCCCATGCCCAACTGCTCCACGTCCCCGGCTATGGCCACCAACTTGGACCGGGCATCGGGCTGCTCCCTACGCACCCTCTCGTACAGCCTTGTCTCCCATTGGAGCTGCAGACGCTCCTCGATGCTGTGCCCCTTCTTGGGCCGCATTAGAACATAAATCCGACCCAGTCCGGGACAGGACCGGAGCAACTTCTCGACCAGCGCTTTGCCCACGAAACCTGGAGCAGGGTAATTTGGGAATTTAGAATTTAGAAAATTTAAATTGGTTTTTTTGTACATATTTGGAAATCATGAAAATAGAGTAACAATATTTTCACGTACCCGAAGCGCCGGTCACAAAGATTTCCTGATCCTTGAAAACTTCCGGTATAGTCAT